>CAWVNT010000195.1:0-16978 GCA_963930775.1 Cliona cf. orientalis
CATGAGCAGAGAGAACAAGCTACAATAACAGAAAATATTTCACTTTGGTACTTGCAAGGCCAATACACACGACCACTATAGATCTATCTACAATGAGTGATATCACTTGAAACTGAAGACTAGATCTAGATCTATCACCTGAGATGGCAAGGGCCACTGGCATATTGGTTAGGAAAAGGCCACAGAGAGAGCTGTCAGGTCACGGTAAAATTAAAATGGCAAGACTCGAGCTTGTGATGGTTTTTGTTCTGGTAAGATCTAGATCTACATGGCATTAGATGGCACATCCATATCGCTTGAAATTTAATTTCAAGCGATATGAACAGAATAGAGTCTATTTACAACTGGCTCAATGGGTACGCAAGGCAGCTCTCGAATATCGCTCACACATTGTTCCCGCTTGGGGTTTATTTAGACCAGTTATCAAGTGAAACTTAGCATCAGTTTGGTCCATGAATATTCCTTTCTTGTTACCAATTACTTGTAATGAAAACTGGTTGTAATTACTTTGTATTTCAACTGATATTCAACTGATTTCAAGCGATATGGTTTTCTTTGTTTTGTTCAGAAACCGACGGATACAGTAGATGGCGTGTATGTTTCCTTTAATAGCGCAGGCCTTGGCCTCACTGTAGGTGGCACTATTGACTTTGTAAACAAGAAACTTTTTTTTTAACAGGCAGGCGGGAGTCTCAAGCGATACAGTTGAATAACACCGCAAATTATTAGATGTGTGCTGGTCTTGAAAGGCCAATACACACGAGCAGAGAGAAAAAGCTACAATAACATAGAATATTTCACTTTGGGAGTGTGCGCTGGTCTTAAAAGGCCAATACACACGAGCAGAGAGAGCAAGCCACAATAACAGCTGTGAGAGAGAATATTTCTCTTTGGGAGGGTGTGCTGGTCCTGAAAGGCCACTGTATACGAGCAGAGAGAGCAAGCCACAATAACAGCTGTGAGAGAGAATATTTCTCTTTGGGAGGGTGTGCTGGTCCTGAAAGGCCACTGTATACGAGCAGAGAGAGCAAGCCACAATAACAGCTGTGAGAGAGAATATTTCTCTTTGGGAGGGTGTGCTGGTCCTGAAAGGCCACTGTATACGAGCAGAGAGAGCAAGCCACAATAACAGCTGTGAGAGAGAATATTTCGCTTTGGGAGTGTGTGCTGGTCTTAAAAGGCCAATACACACGAGCAGAGAGAACAAGCTACAATAACATAGAATATTTCACTTTGGGAGGGTGTGCTGGTCCTGAAATGCAAATACACAGAACAAGCCACAATAACAGCTTTGAGAGAATATTTCACTTTGGGAGGGTGTGCTGGTCCTGAAACGCAAATACACAGAGCAAGTCACAATAACAGCTGTGAGAGAGAATATTTCTCTTTGGGAGGGTGTGCTGGTCCTGAAAGGCCACTGTATATGAGCAGAGAGAGCAAGCCACAATAACAGCTGTGAGAGAGAATATTTCTCTTTGGGAGGGTGTGCTGGTCCTGAAAGGCCACTGTATACGAGCAGAGAGAGCAAGCCACAATAACAGCTTTGAGAGAGAGTATTTCACTTTGGGAGTGTGTGCTGGTCTTAAAAGGCCAGTACACATGAGCAGAGAGAACAAGCTACAATAACATAGAATATTTCACTTTGGGAGGGTGTGCTGGTCTTAAAAGGCCAATACACACTAGCAGAGAGAACAAGCTACAATAACATATTTTACAATAACAATATCGCTTGATATTTCAGGATCTGTCACCACAGACCCTTCTGCAACTGCAACCACACCAGCACCAGTGGAAGTTGTGGCAGAGATTCACAGGTCAGATGAGCAAGAGGAGTTTGAGGAGGAGGTGGAGGAAGAGTTCTTGTTGAACCCTGATGATCTGGGGGAAGATGGGGAAGATGTGGCAGAGGATGCAGCGGAAGGTAATCTAGATCTATGTCCCTGTGTTCAAGCGATATGTCTTTAGCATGAGGTGTTGTGGCTGTGGTCGTTGTAGTTGATGGAGTTCCCACAGTTGCCGATGCAGCACCACCGAATGCCTCCTTTGCCATAGCGGAGGCCAGACCCTTTACTGAAATAGATCAAGCGATATGGAATGTAGATAAGGTCACAGCACCTTGCTGAAGAAACCGATTCAGTTGACTGTTTTAACACTTTCTATTGTAATTGCAGAGGAAGTACGTGAAGCCCAGGTGCTTCGAAAGGACCCTCCAGAACAGCTTGCCATACCGTTATCTGCAAACCTGGATGATGAACCAGATGAGGAGGATGCTGTTGCCCAGCTGTTTAGAAATGTGAATGCTGACAGAGCACTGAAAGAAGCCCAAGCAGCAGTCAAATCAGCAGCAGCTAAAGCACCAAAAGCACCAAAATCTACAAGAAAACCTCCAGCACAAGCACAAGGACAGGCGCCACCTGATGTGGAAGTAAGTGTCACTGCACAGAGGAAGACCCAAGATCCAGATGTGGTCATTGAAATAGAGGATACCCCTGCTGCAAGAGAAAGAGGGCACATGATAATAGCTATTGAAAATCCAAATCCTAATTTGGAAGTGAAGATAGATCACAGGACAACAGGACAACCAACCATTGGATCAACAGTAAGATTTCAAGCGATATGAGTTTTTTTAGACATCAAGTGTTCTGTACACGTGCCCCCTTTTGAATGACCATAGGGGGGACAACCTGTCCATATCCATTAATGAAAGTGAGTGTTGATGTAGTCTTGCCTTGTTCCTTGGATACCTGCTGGAAAGTTCTGATACGTTTTGCATCTAACACTTTTACTTCTTTGGGAACATTCTGAACTCCATATCGCTTGTTTCAGAAACGAAAGCAGAGAACACCAATGAAGTTTGAAAAAGAGGTTAAGATGCTTGAGGACACAGTAGACAGGAAGGATTTAAGCACGAGTTCCAGCACAATCGAGGGGGAGTTAAAGGAGGAAAGGATGGTGAGAAAAAGCAGGACCACAGTGAGGCAAGATACACAGAAAGTAAGCACATCAAGTGATATGGTTACTGTGTGTTCATACGTAGATCTAGACTATCTCCTTTCAGGAGTACCACACCCTCCCAAAGTGAAATATTCTCTGTTATTGTAGGTTGTTTGTAAATATTGGCCTTTCAAGACCAGCACACCCTCCCAAAGTGAAATATTTTCTGTTATTGTACACTGTTCATCTATGTAAATGTAGATGTAGAATATTTCACTTTGGGAGGGTGTGTTGGTACTGAAAGGCAACTCCATACGAGCAAGCCACAATAACAGCTTTGAGAGAATAGTTCTCTTTGGGAGGGTGTGCTGGTCCTGAAACACAAATACACAGAGCAAGCCACAATAACAGCTGTGAGAGAGAATATTTCTCTTTGGGAGGGTGTGCTGGTCCTGAAACGCAAATACACAGAGCAAGCCACAATAACAGCTGTGAGAGAGAATATTTCTCTTTGGGAGGGTGTGCTGGTCCTGAAAGGCCACTGTATATGAGCAGAGAGAGCAAGCCACAATAACAGCTGTGAGAGAGAATATTTCTCTTTGGGAGGGTGTTCTGGTCCTGAAAGGCCACTGTATACGAGCAGAGAGAGCAAGCCACAATAACAGCTTTGAGAGAGAGTATTTCACTTTGGGAGTGTGTGCTGGTCTTAAAAGGCCAATACACACGAGCAGAGAGAACAAGCTACAATAACATAGACTAGAATATTTCACTTTGGGAGGGTGTGCTGGTCCTGAAAGGAAACTCCATACGAGCAGGCCACAATAACAGCTTTGAGAGAATATTTCTCTTTGGGAGGGTGTGCTGGTCCTGAAATGCAAATACACAGAGCAAGCCACAATAACAGCTGTGAGAGAGAATATTTCTCTTTGGGAGGGTGTGCTGGTACTGAAAGGCCAATAGAAAGTTATATCAAGCGATACATGATCTAGACTCTAGATTGTTGTAATTTCAGTGGAAGCAGGAACTGAGGAAGGAGAAGAAGAAGAATGAACAGCGTCAGTTGAGGAGAAGCCCAAGGGCCCAGGATGTCAAGAGATTCTATGGAGAAAGCTCAAGTTCTGGAGAGGAAAAGAAGAAACCAAAGCTGAAGTCTCCTTCAAAGAGGGTAAATTTGACTCATATCGCTTGATACTCACCTGCACTGAGAACCTTTCCTCTTTGAGCACCACCTAACTGGCTGCCGAGACTGATCACCTTCTTGTCACAAGCTTGTTCAGGGTGGCTGAGCTGAGACCATGCTTTCTGGCGATTTCGTTCATCGACTTCTCCATCTTGGCCAGTCCGAGTCTTTTCTACTGATCCTTGTATCGCTTGATTTCATCAAGGCAGGCCTGCATCTGTTCAGCTGTGAACTTCCCAATCTGTCCTACTGTCCCCTTATGTGAGGACCCACCCTGAGGAGGTGTATCGCTTGAACCATATCACTTGTTTTTCAGAAAATATCAGTGGAAGAGAGACAAATGCCGAAGAGATCGAGGACAGAGGATCGGGCCAAGTCCATGCCTATGAGTGTCACACCTGAGTTCAAGAAGAAGGTTGTTCGCCAACTTATAAAAGAAGGAAAGGTCATCGTTCACAAGAAGAAGAAGACCAATTAGAACTGTTGATGTTTCTTGGCTTTTAGATTATGTTGGAAATTTTTGGTTCAGTTCACTGTATCGCTTGAAACAAAGATTATCATGATGTAAATAGATTGATTAGATCTAGAGATCTAAATAAATTATTTTTAAAATACAGGAAGACATGTTGGTTTTGATGACTTGGCACCTGTCCCACATTTTGAGAGGCCAGAACCAACTGTGAAAAGGAAGAAAACATTCAAGTCTTTCTGGATGACAACAGATGAGAGTTTTGCCACAGTGAAAAGGATTGAAACTGAGACAGCCAAAAAGAAAGCTGATAAGGTAGATGATGACAAAGTTGCCAAAGAGGCTGTTGCAAAAAATAAGAAATTGAGGGCAAAAAAGAAAGTAAAGTCAGTAAAGGCCCCTCGAATAAGAGCAATAAAAAGCAACCCCAGGCTGTAAAATGCTGAAAGAATAAAAAGAAAGATGTTTGAAAAGGAATTGTGTCGCTTGAAAAGTCATAAATGTCAGTAAATGAATCCACATTCTGAAACATTTTTGAAACGGAAAGTCATATCGCTTGAAACTGAAGACTAGATCTGTGACATGTAGTGGCAAAGGGTAATGGCATATCAGTTAAGAAGAGCCAACAGAGCGAAGTTCGGTGGCGCGGTGAATTTAAAATGGCAAGAATTGAGTTAGAGATGGTTTTGGCTCCGGTTACTTGGCATTAGATGGCAAATCCCTCGCAGCCAGACACTATGTCGCTTTAGGCCCCATATCGCTTGAACTCATATCGCTTTAGGCACCATATCGCTTGATCAAAATTTGACATTTCTGACCACCGTATCCCATCAGAAAGCCGTAATATTTTAAAAACATATACCAGGACCATTCTTTTGACAAGTTTTATTGGAAACTACATAGTTTTCAAGAATTACAAAAAAAAATAGCCCAGTGGCTCACTAAATTTTACGAGCAGCCTTTTTTCCATTAATTGTCAAAACCCATATCGCTTTAGGCACAGGTACTCTAGCTGCGAAGCCACCAATTACTAACGTCAACCAGTTCCATCTACCCGAGTCCAAGGACAAGCAAATGTAGACTTGTTGTGTTAATTCGTGCAGATACAAATCGACGTTGATCAGTCGTTTGGAAGTTTGCAAAAGGTCACAAAATACATGTTATATTATTTAAACGCACCATATGTGCGCATTGATGTCTGTGTAAATACACTTACAATATTAAATACCTATGTAAAGGTTAAATAAAGTCTATCAATTTACACTGTATTTGTCCATGCAGGCCCAGAGAGTAATATTCCAGGTACTAATGACATATAAATGTGTTTTTATTGAAATCTGAGTTTCTGTAACCACGCTGTAACAATTGCAAAGTCAAAACACGTACAGTCATTAGATCAACCGTGTTTATTCAATTATATTTGTACATTAAGCGGAATGCATTTGAATACATTTCAAGTCACTGACATACATTTTTATGGCTTGGTTCATTATGTTGAATTAATTCCTTCTGAGAAGACAGATTAAAATATGAAACTTATCGATTTGTCTGATGAACACTGCCGGACAAAATATCGCATTATTTTCAGTTTGAAACAAGTTGATCGCTAAATTGTCTCATTGCATCTGCAAACGCCACAAATCTAGCAGTTTTAGATCCAGACAAAGGTTGTTTCGAACAGAACACTTAAAGATGTTCGGTTCAATAGTTCGTGTAACAGGAAATGAACAGTGCAGAACAGATGGACAGTATGGACCACCTTGCAAAGATAAAAACGAAATAAATGTTCTTTTCTCCGCAATATTCCCCAAGAGCTGCACTTAAACACACCACAACAGTTTACATTGTTCTGGCATTAACATTGACGTTATTGTACCAATTCTACCAGTGTAATTCTCATTACGTAGTAAATATCCTGTGCAGAATACATCTGAATTTGTTTGTCCTGTGATTGTAGTACATAAGATTTTCAAAGATACACATCACCAGGAAGCAGCACAAATTTGTTCAAAGTCACATTTTAAGTTAAGGTAAAATTCCGCTAGGTATTCTTGAGAAACAAGCGCCAAGATTCTTTTGTGGCATTTGACCGAGATTCTTTTCAGCTGCAACAACAAAAAACTCAAATTCGATAATATCACTGAAATTACCGATTAATTTTAACATTTTAAATCCTCATTAAATAGACACACCATCTATCTGAAAGACATGTTCCGTGAGTCGCATCATTGGATGAACATGATGGTAGATTAAATTATCAATTAGGTGGTGGTGCCTGTAGTTCGGAGTGCTCTATCTCGCTCCAGAAGCACTCAGATAATCACATTACCAACTTTTAAGAAGTAAGGGATGAATAAGCTGACCTTCAAGGTGCTGATTTAACCTTTACAAAAACCCAATTATGTCAAACATCTGTAGTTTTTAGTTCTTTCCCAGTCTAGTGGAAATTTATAGTAACAATAACATTAGATTTTAGCAGAATAGTACACACAACTGTCAGTTACTCCCTAACTTGATATTGTATTTGTGTGAACCTCAGGATTTCTCTGCAGCATTTCAAGTTGGCAGGAAAAGTTGAACATTGTTGAAAGTCGAGAGTTCTAAGATTTTCAAATGGAATCTTTTTGATCCAAGCTATGAACGGAATAAAGTTACTTAGTATTCGATCATTACAATGAAAAGAATAGGCAGAAAAGGATAACAACATTATTCGCTTAATAGACAACAATTTTAGTTGGTAACAGAAATTGACCATTTGTATTTGCCATGCATCTTTGGCTTAATTGTGCTTCACCAATGTTAAATGGCGCTTTAAATCGAATATCCGTTGATTTGACAGGCAATGTAAACCTGAGCGTCATCATTAGTTTTTGATTGATCAGGTATTGACCAATGGACTTCGTACGCGTGCCACTGGCGAGCATTGTGGTCAAAGGCAAAAAGAAAAAAATCCTAGTTGACCACAAACTATAAAAATGTGAACATGTGGCCATCTTCAAATACAGCACCAATGTCATTCAAATAATCCTGCATTGCTAAGGAAATTCCGGCTCTCTTGTTTCGTGTTACTTTAAGAATAAAGAGAATGCAGTCGAAAACTAAAATAAATGACTACAAAATTTAAAAAAACAAGTTGTTATGTCATGATAGAAGAGGAAATTCCCACCAATGCACTCGCTTTTCCCAACGATATCATGACTGTTTAACATGCAATGTAAAAGGCTTTTAGAAATACATTACTGGCTCATGAAATATCCGCCAGTTTCCTGATGTTAGGCTCTGAGATACCTGAGCGATCAGATTGTCGTAGTTGTACGAAGTGCACCTTTAATCTTCTTTGAAATATAAAAGGCTTCAAAGTAGTGTGTAAAAACTAAATATACTGTGATTGTGATCGTATTGCTTATATTACAACGATCAGACTGTATGAAGCATGACTTTCAAGTCTGGGCCAGACCAGAACACTCTGTAGGTAGAGCGAGGGCATGCCTTTCATTCAACTTGATCAGTTGTAAACACCTCTTACCTGGAAGCCGATTTCATATCATGGTATTTACGTCATACATTCGGTAACTTTTAATGTATAGAATTTCTTTCGCGTTGCTGTGACAAACGTGTTAGGACGATTTAATTGGAAAAGCACCATGATCAGCGAAGATCAGTAATGTGGCATAACATATATTCTTATGTAATGAAATTTAATTCCTGAGATATGGTACTTGAAATTGAAGTTGGATCTTTGATATACTGAGAATTGGGAAAAATTTACAGACAGAACAGGTGTAAAGATTCGTATCCAGTCAATTTTAATACTGAAAAGGAGACATTGAAACTAATAACATAAAATTTATGTTACTTTTGTTGGTCAGATGCAAGGTTAAAACAGTTTATACATTTTCATCCAATAAAATGAATAGGAAACTGGATATTTGATCCCTTTATGGAAAGTTAGTTTGAGTTATTTAGCATGTCTAGATGCCATAATCTGCCGATAATTTACAGGAACGAGATTAATGATTGCTGAGAGAACTGATACGTAATTAGATAAATTCTTCATAAAGATCGCTTTGGAACCCATTGATTTCCTTTTAAATTAATACACCTTGAGCATAAAAAGGATAAGGGTGATAATTCATTTTGAATTAAGAAACCCAAACACCTGATTTTACTGTGATGCCATGGAATGAGTAATGGATGATAGATAATTTATCCAGTTATTAACATAGTTCTTATTAACTATTTATCTGGTCAATAATCAAAGCCTGTCGAATAGCTATTGCAAATATCACAGCAGAAATCTGCTTTCATTGATCGCAAATGGATCTTTCTGAAAGTGCGGAAGTTAATTGGATATGTTTCCATTGCGGTTTATGTTTGTACTGTATCATTGCGAGTGAATAATAAATAATGCACAGATAAGGCTGAACATTGCATTCCTTCAGAAAAATCTGATGGCAAGGATCACCCATAGACTTGTTTATTTTTGAATGTTTGTGTTCTAACCTAATAGAACGATAATCTTAGTTCATCAACTGGGGTCCAACATAGTAATGCACTAGACTGTGAACGAAACGGACCTTTATCATGACTTGGTACTTATTTACTGGTACAGATTAATCCTATGATTTGTCAATTGAAAGACTATGCCAGTGTCCTGATTGATTTATTTCTGGATTAATAAATTTCATGTCGATGATGAATAAATTTTCTGTTCACTCCCTTTGTTACATTGTCCAACGTACCGGTTTCAACTTTTAACGGTCCACCTGAGACAATAACTATTCTATGGTTGATTATTTTCCAGCTTCGAAGAGGAATTCAGTGGAATATGCAATATCGTCTAATATTCAGTAAACATTCCTTTCGATACATAGTGGTAAAGGATTAATACCATTCGATTCCAGTCTAACATTTCACAATTGAAAAAATCTCTATTATCGCCCGCGTACGAAGTACCACGGGAGGTTATGTTTTCGCAGCTGTCTGTTTGTCCACAGAGAGAGGGAGTACCCCTGGTCTCGGGTCCTAGGTCCTTTTCAGCAGGGTGCCCATCAGGACAAGGGGTAACCCCAACCAGGATAACGGGTACCCCCTATCAGGAGATTGAGTGCTGATATACCACGGGTCATAAGTCTCTTGCGGTCAGGCAGGAGGACTTTCTTGTTACATTATAAAACTGCAGGATCAAAGAATGGTGTAATTTTGAAATAATATAAGTATGATAGTGTGGTTTATCCGTATTATTGACAAACGGCACTGTGGTTCAGAATCTTGCGAAATTGTCACTTGACTGTTATATTCAGTACAAAATCCAAAACGATCAGTTGTGCCACAAGGCTTTCGTGATTCGAAAAATTGTGTGCACAAATAAAAATACGGGATTGTAATAAATTTCACAATATTAAACAAAACACAATTACTTTAGAGTACAAAGCAGTATGTAAATTATTTGCTTTGACATTTTTGTCCAATCTCTTAGCTTTACTTCGTTTTGAAGATTAGACTTGAGTATTGAAAGGTCAGTGCAATAAAATCCAAAATTTGTGATTGCGAAATGTCAAATCTGTGTCTTACCAGATACAAAGGCGACAGCTTTTAAGACCGGAAGATAGTGCTGCTTGAATACTTTGCTGTAGAATCCTTTACAACCGAAACTGAGTCGTTTACAGCAACATTTCATTCTTAAATAAAAGAAACATAAATTGCAGAAGTGCAGAAAGATGAAGGTTTTACGTTCATAATTCCGCTATGATTGATTTGTGCTGCTCAGGATGGGATCATGTGGTGTGAGGATCCTGTAGGACTCGTTTGTCGTGTCACGGAACCATTGCCAACGGCCACTACTAATTTACAATAGGTCTCGCTCCATTATTCACGCTTCACGATTGTTTCTTGGCGTGTCATAATTTCTTTCCATTTGTGTTATCGTAGGATATTGGTGGTAACTGGTGATTTCTTTCACGACATTGTATTTCGACTTTTTTAGACTTTACCAACTAAAACAACAGAAATAAAAAAGTTCAGTGTCTATTCGGTGGGGTTAGTTTGTAGCTTGTATGTGTACACACAGGTAGCTTGGAGACCACCAACAGCTATTTGCTAGACTAACTTGTAAGGTGGTTGTTTGATGTTGGATGTGGCCGCTATGCAAACGCAGCTGTTAAACAATACGTTAGACCCTGAACCTATTGTACAAGGGCTTAATAAGATTGCGGTACAGGAAAGTTCAAGGGCAATCTTCATTAGTTCCCCTTTTCTTCTCCGTCTATCTGGGTGTTATCAACCAGGACAGAAACAATGTAGATCATAGATGTTACAAACCGACAGTCATGAAAGATAAATTTGTGTACTGCTTCATTTCTGTTTGGACATGATAACTGTCGTTTATTTGATTCGTACTTACAAAACTTTATGTGCAGAAAATGCACATCCATTGACGATGTTACCAAGAAAAATACACTTTGTTTCTTAGGAAAATGAACATCTTTGTAACATCTTGAGAAACTTTCTTTGTTCAACAAGAAATCAATAATACGGCAAAAAAGAGCAAAAATAACTTAGTGCCAATGAAAAGAGATGCCCATTAGTACTCATATATTAAAAGTAGACTTGGTCTAGAATTTTGAGGATGGTAATTTTAGATTTTGTAGCCCAAACAAACAACGTTAATGTTAATGCTGTATCCTCGTAATAATATGCGCACTAACTCCTGATAAAGATAATTGCAAGCGAAAATACTAAAATCAGAATTTTCTACAGACAACCTTGTTTGGAGCTTTGTCCATGTGGGCGGGTTGTGCTATATATGATAGTGTATGGAAAAATACACAGATAACGGATGCAATTACTCGGGTATTAGCCATAGGAGATGTAAATCAGGAAATGACTTTAAAATTCAGTTAACCTGAAATCCAGCAAGGAAATAGTCAGTTAATTCGAATTGCTGTGGATTTATCTTATCAACCGATCCATTATTTTGTGATAAGGTCACGTTGTTAGAATATTGTGGACTTAAACCGAGGACATCAGTTGTTCCCACTCCTTATTTTGACATAATTTCACCCTTCTGATGGTCATTCACAGACATTGCACGGGATCTTGACATGTGTAGTAATTTGACACAGTTCAAAACTGATTGATTATCCATCAATTTTATTGTCTATGCACCTGTAGTGGTAATTTTGAAATTAGCTGGTTTCAAAATTAGTTCACTTAAATTCCCTAAAAGTATAATCTTGCTAAAAGAAGCTCGGGTGCCATACTGGTCACCAAGAGGTCAGCAGGTGTCGCACCAGAGCTGAATCTGAAGAATCCATTACATGCAAGGAGATCCAACCTGGGTTTGAAACCCAAGGCAGAGGTTACCAGTTGTCCAAAACAAGGGTACCAGTAGCTCGACAAAAAGGATTAATGTCTCCCAAAATTTGTTTAAATCCCTCAAAAAGCCAGCTCTTCAAACTGTCTTGGCACATTATGTTTACATGTATTCAAATACAACCCGTTAGGGTTCCACTACTAGCTGAATCCGTAGACTATGTTATTCTGAACCTGTTGCTTATCAGCTTGTACTGAGTACTTTTCTAGGTGGATGATGATTTGTTCTATTTTACTCCTCTTCTACCGCTACTTCATATCAAAGACACCTGGATAGTCTTTCTGTAAATCCTACAGACTTGCTCACTTGCTCATCTGAAACACCAATCTGGTTGCAATGAGCCACTACACGCAAACTTTCTTCTTCCATGAATATGTTCTGCAGTCAGTTGTCAGAGAAATGATTTACAGTTAGATGACAGTGTCGTCATGGACTTCGCCTGCTATCATGTCGAGTGTCTAGGCAATGTCCAGGTCCTACCAGGAAAGTCAAATTGGTAAGAAAATGTACAGCATGGTTTTGCTCAATTTAGATTTTAGAGGCCTGAAACTACTTGATATAAAATAATGGGTAACACATCGTTTCAGTCCCACATCTTAATTTGATTCCGAGATGATGCAACATGGTGATGATATTTAAAATTTTCACAAAATCCTAGCCAAGATACGGATAAGATTTTAAGTAAGTCTTCAAATTACAAATTACAAGATCACACGAACTTACAATCAACGAAAAAGGCTAGTCTTACAGCAAATAGTGATAAATTGAGTCTCCAATGGCTTTCCTCTAATGAATGGCAAACAACACATGAGATACCTGAAGCCACAAATGAGTTTGTTACTTGACCAAATTCGTGACCGCATGCATGTCCTGTGATTTGAGAGACTTTTGAATTGACAGAAGATAAAAGTTAAGTCTGTTTAAACAAGAAAGGATCATGTGAACGTGAAGGAATGTGGATACCACTGAATTGGTGGTTAATATTCAATTAGGTTCAGGACAGGCCGCCATGACCCTCGGATCACACTTAAACGCAGCCTTGTCATGCACAGATTTCCTCTCCAAATATGATATTTATTTTATCTGATCGGCGAGCATCACGAGGGATGACCCCGAATGAATCACTCTGAGTCGACTTGATTAAGTTTGTAGATAAAGCTCACATCACAGCTGTGACTATCGAATACTTAGCTGAATTATGATTCTCAGTATATTGGTTTATCTGCATTGTGATATCTCAGCGCAACAATTTATAATACTGTGGCGAAGTCATGATGGATTGTCAACAACACTGGGACTTTCGTTGTATTTTCGATATGCATCGAAGTTAATTCTAAATCATGGTTTGTGAAAAGTATTGAGAATTTTTGCACTCTCTCACTTTCACTGTGAGCTATAATTCTACAAAGAGAGTTGTCATGAGCATCCGGAATTTCGTTGCATTACAGGGTGTGATAAGAAGTCAGTGACAAATCATTCAGGCCTTTTTGCTGGTAACTGGGCTGGCTCTTTTCACAAGGGTTAAATTTGAGAGGCGCCCACACAAACCAGTAGGTAGTCAAGGATCCAAAAAGCGCCTTTTAGCCCTTCATGGCTCATAACTTGTGCCTTTTTGGGCACTTGCTCATTACTGGTTTGTATGAGTGCCTCTGAAGTATAATCCCCATCAATAGTCAATAGTCAAGGTGCCGGCAAAATCCTGTAAAAATGAAGACAAATTCCAGAATCCAATCAATAAGGTGCACCTGCCGCTTTTGTGGACGCCCGAGAGTCCAGATAGACTGTCCAAGAGTGTGTGTGTGTAGGTGAGTGTGATCGTATAGTGGTTAATGTTTCCTTGGACAACTCTGGGTTAGGATGGCTAACGCTCTGTCAGGAATGAAGAGGACCACAGACCAAATCAGTTCAACAATCCGTCTTTATTAACTTATTCAGTTCACTTCAAACACTGTAATTCCAGTTTCTACAATGTACACGACAGGCTGTCTCCAAGTGCTCTTGCCCTTACACCATGGACACAAATACATTATCAAGTTACTGGGTTTCTTTAGTATAAGGAATCTATGGTGGATAGTCCTGGTGGGCACCACATCGGGTGTCATCCAGATGTAGTTAAATAGTAATAATATGCCAATTGAGATGGAGCACTGGTGTCCTTGGTCAGAACACCCTTGCCCTAAAATAATTGATGGGAAGCACTGATGCCCCTGTGGAAGCATCCTTGCTAGTAATGGCACTGACGCCTCGGTGGAAGCATCCTTGCTCGAGATAGCACTGATACCTTCTCTCTGTGGAAGTATCCTTGCTCGGGATGGCACTGATACCTCTCTGTGGAAGTATCCTTGCTCAGGATGGCACTGATACCTCTCTGTGGAAGTATCCTTGCCAGTAATGGCACTGATGCTCATTTCAGAGCATCCTTGCCCTAGAGAGGTGTCCCCTGTTTAGATGTCCGAGTGGCACCAACATAGGATCACAATAGCATCCTTCAGGGACACCCTCTTAGTGTAGGTGAAGTCAGCGCGTGGAACGGGAGCTGCCTCGCCATCAGATGTTCTCGCACTAGTGTCCTAGGCTGCCAAGTGATGGTAGGAAGATTCTGCCGTTTCCCTCTACATTCCCCACTGACTGGGATATAGCAGCCACTGGGCTGGTAGTGCTTGGGAGCACTCAAGCCAGTAGATGCCCATGGGGACTAGAAGGAGTATTTCCATTCTAAGTCCCCTATACCTAATGGTACAAGGACAAACTCACTTGGAGTTAACACAATGTAACAGAATTCATAGTAAATGTAAGAACCACACAGAGCAGGAGATTCCTGCTGATATTTATACCATATTTTCAGGACCCAAGAGTGCCTAATCCAATCATAGGTTGAGCTGCTTCCAATGGTGCCATCTGTGAGCACATAGTCATTGGAGCAGCTTTACTCCTCCCTTATGCCACTCAATGTTCAGGTGTTGAGTATTGACTGAACACCACTAATAGCTACATTAGGCCCCAATGACAGATCCTGAAGCTACCTACTTAAACTAAAAGGTTGTGTTCACACTTGTCGCAAAGCTCTGTTTAATGTATAGTTTCTCATACTTCATGCAAAGTATACTACACAACTTGGGATTCTAGCCACTTTCAAAGGCCACTCTTAGAGTTGCCAAAAACTCGCGTAATCTTTACATGTGGCTGTTTGTTCGTGTCTTGAGGACCAAGCATCACACTGGCATCAGATTATCAGTTTCGGGGATTCCTAAGGTACACCGGGATGAGTCTCTGTACTGTACCGAATCTGCAGTAATAAATACTCAAATCCCCTTGTTACTGGCATTATGATATCGGTCACATAGATCTATCATAATTGGAGAGTTGTGTATTGTGGAATTTCATAAGTAAACTAATATACCATATTAACTGGTTATATATAACTATAAGTCCCTTTAAAGATGTACAGGTGGGGCCGTAAATTTACCACAAAGTCAAAAAAAGCAACATAGATCAACCACACGTTGACAATGTTAGTTTGATGCTTCTGTGAAAATAATTTTCGAAATTTCTATTTCGTAGGAAAATTTCATTCACTATCGGGGAAGTCTATTTGTTCATAAAACTGTTTTGTTTTTGTATTGTGTGCAGTGGACAATCAAAGCTCAGGTAAAGAGACGATCATGCGGCAAATTCCAAATGTGACACGAATATATTTGCAATACATAACGCAAGATAGGAAGAAGTGTTGATGGGTATTAATCCTGGTGCCCCATGTGGATGATTGGAAGGCACAGCAAGCATGTTATCATATTGCCAAAAAAGCCATTAGTATCGTGGGTTGGTGATAAAAGAGCAATATGTGACTGGGAAAGGATTGTGACAGAAGTCCTCCGAGTCACCTGTAGTTCAAATGATGCCCATGAAAACAGCGGGATGTAATTGCGCAGATTACGAATTGAATATCATGCTTACACAAGTTTCAATAAATACATTTACCTAAAACCACACATCAATTGATTAGATCTATCTATTTTCACCTTTCATAAGGAAAGAGTTCCATAATTTACTATTTATAAAGTTAGATGAAGAGTTTCCATCTTTACAATTATTACAAAACCATACTGCATCCATTTAATTCCAGTCAGGATTGATCCATATTATTCTTTCTACCTGAAATCATATCGGTACGGTTGACACTGAGATTCTATAAATAGTCACTCTCTATTGTGTGAGACATTGCAGTGTGGTATTTTTTAGATGTTCTCAAATATTTATTTAACGGAATGTTAAAACAGTTCTGTGCTGCTTTCTACACTTGGTCCTGGAGACCAATTTGCCTCCCAGTGCTTAAGTTGCTCACTGTGGAAGCGTCTCTGAATAAACGGTTGGCAGGAGACATGCAGTGTTGAAGCATGTGATTTGTCTGTCTTAAACTACACAGATTTACAGAAAGTAAAACTGAAAGGATAGTGGTAATCAATAAAACAAAACACCTTTTATGCCTGTGTGTAGTGATACAAAGTATCTCCATCTTCAACACTGGAAACAGTCTGGTCGCTTCAGCGTTCTATCTAGAGGAATCACAATTATCTATCATCAAAGTACTTTCACTTTCAAGTCAGAGGCGTGGTGGGCGGACAGTTCACCAACAAAAATTTTGTACATGGAAAATGGCATCCTAGGAAAAGTAAAGGAAGTGGAAATTGGCAAATCATTAAAGTGTCTGAAACCTTGTGAATCTTGTGAATAAGGGATTTGGACCCTCGTTCCTCGTCACCTTCAACAGACGAAAATGTCATAGCAACGGTTTTGTCAACAGCAAGTTTGTTTCCACACCACGAAACGGATTTGTTTTTATTGATATTACATTCTACCACGTTCTTTAACCCCAACTCAACCCCTTACTTTTGTTAGTGTATCAGTGGCTGATCTATGATCATTGTCATATTAATTATCTGTTCACATTTATATTTGAAACTCACCACGCTGTTTGGTGATAGAGGTTTACACTGGCCGACCTGCAGAGACCGGGACTTAG
>CAWVNT010000196.1:0-33000 GCA_963930775.1 Cliona cf. orientalis
TATAGTTGATAAGGTTTATTGCTGAATGTTACAATCTTCTAAGCTGCTCTCAGTATTCAAGCCTGATACATTGAGTGGTGTGTTAACCTTGTTCAATGACCACAACTTGTCACACTATCAAACTAGTTCAGAAGAAGTCTCTCTAGAAGTCTAGAAGAAGTCTAACGCTGACGCGTGTGTATCAGCTTAAGTACTTAGGGTACCTTAAGCTGATTGGCTCTGGCTACAACTGATGCCATTGGTCGCCCATCCGGTGAGATCCTTGTGGGGCTCTCAACCTAGATGTGCAAGATGTGTATGCGAATGGCTGCACCGTAAATGGGACGGTGCACACTCTGGGACAAAAAGTTCTACTAGCATAGGCTATTACCCTTTTCTTTCCTTTCTGAGTCTGATACAGGACCGCCCCAAGCCCAATGCCACTTGCATCTATATGTAGTTCAAAGGGCAAGGAGAAGTCTGCATAGGCCAGGATTGGGGCATCAGTGCACCTGTTTATCAAGGTTTGGAAAGCTTCTTCAGCAGCATGTGACCACTCAACCAAGTTGGTTCTTCTTTTGGCATTATCTCCAGAAATCAAGTTGTACAAAGGCCTGGCAATTTTGGAATAATCTTTGATGAATTTCCTATAATAATTCACAAAGCCTAGAAATCTTCTAACTTTATGGACATTGTGTGGCCTCTCCCAATTTTTTACAGCTTCAATCTTTTTAGGGTCTGTCCTCACCCCCTCCTCAGAGACTACATGTCCTAAGTAGGAGATGGATTTCTTGAAGAGTTGACACTTGCTGGGCTTCAGCTTCAATCCTGCTTCTTTCAGCTTCTGAAAGACTGCTTCCAGTCTCTTTAGATGTTCCGCTACTGAGGATGCATAGACCACCACATCATCCAAGTATATGATGCACCAGTTCAAATTGAGATCCCCCAAACAACTTTCCATTAACCTTTGAAAGGTTGCAGGGGCATTAGTGGCACCAAAGGGCATTCTGTTACATTCAAAGAAGCCCAGAGGTCCACAGGTGAAGGCTGTATACTGTTTACTTTCTTCTTCTATTTCCACCTGCCAATATCCTGACTTCAGGTCCAAAGAAGAGAAGACACAGGATCCTTTCAATCTTTCTAAAGTTTCATCAATCCTTGGTAAACTATATGCATCCTTCACAGTTCTGGCATTCAGTTTTCTAAGGTCAATACAGAATCTCAGCTCCCCATTTTTCTTCTTCACCAACACCACTGCACTGCACCAGGGGCTGTCGGATGGCCTGATGGCTCCCAGGTCTAACATCTCCTGCAGGTGTTTTCTTACAGCTTCATACTGGCTAGGTGGTATTCTTCTATATCTCTCCTTAAATGGAACTGGATCTGTGACTTTAATTTTATACTTGACTCTGTCAGTCTTACCTAAATCCAAATCATTTTTAGAGAAGACCATATGAAACTTCTGTATCAGCTTCTTTGCTTTTCTAACATTATCTCCTTCCATCCAATCTGGTGGTTCATCAAGTCCAAGTTGTTTATAGAGATCTTCAACTTCTTGGCTGCAAGGTTGGTCTACCTCCCCAATATTGGCCTCCCCATCTGGCTTCCATATGGGTGGGACAACATTGCAAGGGGAGACCTCCCCAACCACTGCTTTGGCTGTCATTTTGATGGGTCTTGCAGAGAGATTCCTCAGCATTACTTTCACCCTTGAGTTATGAGGCATCAATTCTGATTTAGTGTTGACACTCATTACTTGTCCATGCACCAGGAGATCTTCTGACTCTGTGCACACCACTACTCTTTTGGAATGTCCTCTAATCTGTGTATAGCCCCATACTTCCTTTTGTTCAAAAGGGTCCAGCCTTATCCCTTTTCTCAATTTAACAGGTCCTTGGACTTCTTTTAGGTCAAAGGTATCTCCCTCCTCTGTAGGTCTTTGCTGTACTGCACAGGACATCAGGGTACCCACATAGGTTTGTCTCCAGGTTTCATCCAGATGCTTAATACTGTCAGGGGTTAAGGACTCAATCACTGCTGATATTACTCTGGTTCCTACTTGTAATGGTACTCTTGTAGCATAGGCTGTGGAATCAGAAACCACCAACATCACAACTTCTTCTGAATTGTGGGGAATGTGAGGAAATTCTAAGGTAGCTACTGTGTAACCAAGATATGGTACATTGAATCCACCAGTTCCAGCAATGGCAACCAATCCATCCAAAGGGTGAATTTCCAGTCCATTTGTTTCACAAAAAGTAGCATTCAAGATGGTAACTGTAGCTCCTGTATCAATCAGACTGGTAGTGGCAATGCCATTGATTTCCACTGGTGCTTCATTAGCTCTTCCAAAAAGTCTAGCAACTGGATCTGGATTGTAGTACTGAGGCTTGGTAGGCAGCCTAGGTCTCTTCCCTCCACTTCCCTTTGTGGGAGAAGCAGATTTGGTTTTCCCATGGCCACTAGTGGATCCCACCTCCTCAACTTCTGATTGTGGTGGACTCCTGCTTGACATCTGGGAGGCTGTCCTCTTCATGTCCTTCTTCTCTGGACAGATCTTGTTCCAATGCCCATGTACTCCACAATTGTAACACCCAAATTTCCCTTTCCACTTCTTCTTTTGTTGGGGTGGTGGATCCTCATGCTGTAGGATCTGGTTCTTGATTTTCTTCAGAGTCTGGATCACATTCTTCATTTGTGGATCATCTCTAGCTCCTCTGGCTGTGGCTCCATGCTTTGGGCTGTATTCCTCCTCCAGTTGTCTTGCCCTCCTCAACAAGGTCACATAAGATGTCTCCCGGGTCTCATAGGAAGGTGTCAACCTCTGATGAATTTCTGGTCTCAAACCCCTGTAAAATCTTTCTCTGAGATGTTGAGTCTTGTCCACCATTGTCAGTTGTTGGGGATAATTATCCCTTATCATTGCAAAAGCTTTCTCCAATCTCACCACATAATCAGTAACAGATTCAGTAGGAAATTGATAAACATTCAAAAACCTTTTCATCAATTCATCAAAAGAAAACACATTTCCATAAGCAAGCTTAAAACTGGACAAAATTTTGTACAAGGGGGCACCTACACCAATACTTCTTAACAAAATAGCAGCAGGCTCTTTGACAGATCTTTGAATCCAAGAATGAAGAGCCTGTGGGGAGCTTGTTAATCTAGCACTCTCCACTGCAGACAACCAGTGGTTGAAAGGAACTTCATCATCACCAACAGGAGTATTACCACTGAAGAATGGCAACTGTAATGCACTATCACCATTGGTCACCAAAGTTGTTTGAGGTGGGGAGTTGGGGAGTTGAATAGATCCTACCACCCCAAACTCCCTCAGATCCTTACCTGATGGCCTTACACATTGCAAGTGTATGGGCTTACCCATCCAACTGGCTAAACACTCTAATTGTACCTTAACCCTACTAATATCAACTTCTGGACTGTACACTAGAAGAATATCAGTAGTTGGGGAGTACAGGGTCCTTTCTGGATACTCCCCAGTGACTCCCACCACTACCTGCTTCACTAAATCTGGACTGAATAAAGCTGCAGGCAGCTGATGAGACTCACCCATCAACACACTCATAACCAAACACTGCCTTATAGGCACACTCATACTAGGTTGAGTATTATTCATGGCAAACATATTTACATGAGATTATAGGGCTGCAACTAGGAAAGCTTGGAAACACCAGAAATAGAACCTGAAAATAAGTTAACTATTTCCAAGGACTTCTCTTGCAATAGCAACCAACACTTTAACTCTTTCTTGTAATTAGGAACTTCAATGTTGTTCTACCTCCTCAATGTGTAACCTTAGGGGTATACACATGAGTTGCCTTAAACCCAGTTTAAGAAGTACAAATAGAGACAATTAACACTATTTAGTACAAAAATGTGCACATTTGGTGATGCTGTAATCTGTGTCTAGAATTACAGTAACAGAACAACACTCCCCAGAAGGGTCAGGGTTTTCCTGCCTAATAGTCTTCGACTCCCCAAAATGAGAGTTGTAGCCAAACTAATAAAATTAGCTTTACTTTACTTAGCTCAAGTCCTTTGAATGGGGTGCTAGAATTCCAACAGTTTGTGAAGTACACCATCCACAGGAACCAGTGTCTATCGCACTGCAGGATACTCAGTGTCTTTTTCACACTGCAGGATACAAATATGTCACTTCTGCACTCCCCACTCAGATCTGGAGCAGTCAGTAGTAATTCAATCCAATGCAGCTTCTTTCCACACCCCAATGACGTAGCTCACCCCAACACTCACGGAAAGTGCAGGAGAGCTCCTGAGTACTCCTGTACTCATGGAAAGCGTGCAGGAAAGTTCAAGGTCCTTGAGTATGGAAAGTGTGGGAAAGCTCTTGAGTTCACGGGCACTAAGTTCGCGACATCAGTTCACCTCCCCAGCCTTTGCAGCTCCTTCAGGAAAGCACCGGATCGCTCTATCTCCTCAATCTCATCAATGTGGCCCCACATTGGGCGCCAAAGTCTGTCACCAACTATTACTTTTGGTTGTTTTCACTCCCACTCGGTCAGCAGCCAGAGCATGCAGGTTTTATCTCCAGGGGGTGACAGCGGTTGTTCATGGGTGTTAGTTCATGTACTGGGCCACAATTTGGATGAGAGAAGAGATTTCACCTTCACCTCCCCAGCTTGGGGAGTTCAGAGCGATAGGGAATACACCAGACTTCATAATTGAATAATTTATTTCTTCACTTTGATGATACAGCAGAAACATTCAATGGCATGACTATTCAGCACAACATAGGCTAGCAGGCACCAGGACTCACAAAGGTCACAAAAACACCAAAAAGTCTAAAACCCTGCAATAACAATGATTCAGTGTTACAATCATCACTACAACAAATTGTTACTGAATTTGCATTAACTATTGCATTTCACTCTAATTTACATAATTATCACTGGGGAGATAGCTCCTCAATGGCTCTACTGCGAAAGTGCCAGAAATGGCCAGATTCATGCAATCTGGGCATTTCTGCCCATTTTGAGCCACTGGGGAGGTAACTCCCAGTTACCTGAGAAGTCCTAGTACATGGGGTGATGTGAATAGTCTGGTGTCCAACCTGTCTTTCCTGAGGCCCAATGAGCGCTCAGGGCTTTTATAGGCAAGCTGCAGCACCTTCCTATTCAAACACCCAAAAAGTAGTTCCTCCCTAAGGAATGGGGCTAGAAATCGTCTTTTACCACTTTCCATAGGTAGGACACTATGTTAACTATGGTTTACCTATGTTTCCAAGCATTTGGACAAATAGCAAAAATTCTAGAAGTTGGGGTGGGGAGACTGAGCGTGCATGAATGCCAGACTCAAGCCCAGACGTTACGTCATCACTCTGGGTTCTTATTGGCTCACTCACATCACACCACACTCATTCCAGACGTTATGTCATACCATATGATTGTCCTACTCTGATTGGCTAAAAATAACCATCACAAGTGATCTTGGGGTGGGGAGAACGTCTCTGCACTGTTGTATACATTTTATGCTCGATTCCATAGTTTACAGTCTTTTCAGTGCAGTTCTACCCAACTCCTCAATGATCCACTTGTGACAGAAGCATGTGTGGCTGAAAGCCATTTCAAAAGTCTCCAAATTCTTAGACCCTCTCCAGCACAGTGGTCAATGATTAAGAAGTTGAGTACAAATTGCACAAGGATTTAATTTTTTAACCTTTTCGTGTCTACTCAACTGAATTAGATGAATTTTGTAATTGAAAATAGGACAAACTCAAATTCTATGATGTTGGTCATACCAAACGATCCAGTTTCATCTTCAGCTGCGGCATTTTTAGCGAGATTCAGTTCTGGTTGGCTAACACCGAGTATCTCTTCTATCTTCATCATATCCACGTAGCCTCCTTCTCTCGCTGCTTTGGTCAGGATTCTAGCCAAAACCTGACGAAAGAATCAAATTGATAATTTTGTCACAATTAGCAAAAAAAGCTCTTGTATAGATGGCGAGGCAGTGATCGTTCTTTCGGTTGTCCAATCATGCTATTTTTTCTTTAACACCTCAAAAAAGTGATTGGTTAACCTGTCAGCTATATTTCGGAATAATTGCTGGTAATGGTTAGTGCAAAACACACGTTGTTAAATGACAAAAATGAACTGGTTGACCAGTAAATCAACATCTTTATGAACCTGAAGGGTAATGCTTGTTAATTTATCAACTGAAGCCTAGGTTGAGGTTGATAAAATGCCAAGCATTACCCTGAAAGTTCATAAAATGGTGATTTCCTGGTCAACCAGATCATTTTTTATTTATTATCAATTTATCAACTGTTGCTAGGCAGGTTGCTATGTAAGGTCATTGATAAAAATCTGATAATAAACGAGCAAGTGATGGTCATGTGATGCAAATTATCCAATGAGTGCATGTGTACTTTGCGCGGCATATTGATAATAAATGGAAAAATGAACTAGATTACTCGTTGATCAACACTTTTATCAGTCTAAGGGTTTGCCTCGCGAATTTATCAACGGATGCCAAAGGCCGCGGTTGGTAACATCATCAGATCATCCCAAAGACTAATAAAGATGCTGATCAGTAGATATGTCAGATCATTTTTAATTTATTATTTTTGCTGCAAAAATATATGGCCAGGAGGGTACCCCATCCTGTCCTGGCCAGGGGGATAACCCATCCTATCCTGGTCAGGGGGTACCTGGGACCAGTCACTGGGCTACCCCGAGAAAGGACATGGGTGCAGTGGAGGTATTATGGGATGGAGATGGGGTACCATCCCTCCCCCCTACCCCGTTAACAGACAGACACTTGTGAAAACATAACTCCCCGTTGTACTACGTACGCGGACGGTAAACAGGAAAATGGGATATTGGAGATTACCTTGGCTTGATCAGGTCCAGGGTTTCTGTACATCCAGTGTCTAATGATGTTGCGGTTGAAGGCTCCTGCATCTCCTCGGTTTTCGTGCTCAATATGTTCCACTGTTTCCGGAAATATATCTAGGTAACCTTCCGCGATCGTCTTCATGTCTTTAACCGCTATTGCCGCAGCTAGTTGAACTATAACCTTGTTAGTTAATGCACTGGCTGCCATTTTGTTTCGAACTTATTTCCTGACCGGTACAATGTTCAAATCACATACCATTCAGTTTTTTGTTTTAAGTTTGATTTCATTGTCATCACACAGCCGATCATGATTCGTCGACAGGAATCCACCTAACCTCCACGGCAAACGATATTTTAATCCTTCCATGATTTTAAACTGTAATATCTATATATTTATGTAACGAAGTTCAAAGTCTTAAAGTAATAAGTGTTCAATATGGTACAACAGATGACAGGTAAACTAGGTTACCAGACCATTGCTCGTTGACAGAGCAAACATTGCGAAACAATTGCCACGAAGGGTAGTTGATGACCCGAAGGGGGTTGATCAGTGAAGGAAATTCGCACGAACTGGAATTGTGATTTCACCGAATGTGTTCGCAGAGAATCATTGAAATAATGCAAACATGGTTTTATGCCTCTTTGAACTGTAATTTTTCCAGTCTAGATCTGTAATATCAATTGCGTGGCAAGGTCTGCAAAACACATTTGAGTAAATTGATCAGTATGGGAGTCACATTTATTTCTTTATTATCCAACTGTTATTTGTTATTCTTTATAAAAATATTTTATGATGTCACTTGAACTGGCTTTGGTTCTAATTTTCTTCGGGCGTGCTTATTGTTTTTTTCTGTAAAAACAGCTTGAAATTACGAGACTAAACACATCACAGCAATGTATCCTTTATTGTCATCACAATAAGGTGTTTTGAATTTTGCTGCCATCTCGAGTAAGAACACAATATGATAATGATTTTATCTTGAGGTTCGTGACAAAGGTCAATCACAAATGGCCAGTCATGTCATGCAAAGAGGACAGAATAAGAAGCAAGTGAGATTGACTTTGTGTATGTTACTTAGCAAATGTCAAGAGAAAAGACCGTGCGGAAAAATAAACAGATTTTGGTGTCAGTAACTGAATAAGTACTGTGGATACCTAAATACTGGACACCAAGAAACATAAATCAAAATGGCGGCCGAAGGTAACTTGCAATTAACCGACGAAAAGATTGCCGTTTTGGCCACAGCGATATCCGTTGAAAATATGACGTCTATAGCGGAAGGTTACATGAATATCAGCGACGAAACCATCAAGAATTTAGAATACGAAAACAGAGGCAAAGCGCAGGCTTTCAACAGAGAGGTTTTAAAGCTTTGGAGAAACAAGAATTCAGCATCTGATCAAGTAAAGGTAATTCATTCCTTGTGGTATTTTCGGATAATTATTGGGGGAGGGACCATTGGGATGATAGTTCAGTAACCTAAATTACTTGTGGCATAGTTACTGTTGTCGATATATGTTCAACTGCCTCACAGCAAAGATCACAAGGAAACTGATATAATCAGTACTTCCAGCATGATGTAACATATGATAAAAAAGTTTATTGAAGTTACGAAGTTGATTTTTTACACGGTTGTTGCAAGTAAACATGTTGCTGAAGGATTTTACGATTTTTACAAACAAGTCAAAAACTTTGAATTGATGGTAGATAAATTGCGTATATTTGGGGGGGGGGGTATTCCATAAAATGTAAAAATTATACGAGGGTACCAGGTGTTGTCTTGAGGTTAGCGTCCTCTTTTTGTGAGCAGCCATGGAACCTCTTCATGATAGTCTATTTTTTCACGATTGCATTTCTGTATCTTACCAGAGATCAATTTCTTACTGTTGTATTGATGAAGTCACGCATGGTGCATTCTAGCAGGTGCAAGAAAATATTAAATAACCCTTGCCTTTAAATTTTATATTGTGATAGTTTTTAACTATTGTATTTTATTTCTGTCAGATCTGTCAGATTTATTTGTCGTGAAAAAAATTTTTATATACATGTTCAGTATTTTATCTTAAACATCATTTTATCATTGTTTCAATGGGTGCACCCAAAACATAGCTAATGTAAATTCACCAGGTTTTTACCTACAAAACCAATTTTAAACAGTCCGGTTTTGATAAATCCAGATTTATGAGGTCATCAATTGAGCCTCCAGGTATGATTCCTTTTATTGACTGACGTCACAGATGGGATTTCTTTGATCGATGACTCATTAGAGCTACATGTATATCATTGTAATTTCATGTATGAACTTCAAATTTTAGTGGAACAGGAATTTCAGAGAGCAATCTTTGACCTATTATATGATAGCCATTTTAAATTATTGAAATGGCAGTCAATTAAATTTGGGAATTTGAAGTTTGAGAGAATTTATGAGGTGCTAAACTCATTATTGATAAAGAAGAGCTTAATAACATTAAATATCTATCATTGGTTGCCCTTAGTAACTAATTGTTGTCTCTAGCAATGAGACATGTAGTGGATAATGATATCGAATTGATGCTTCAAGCGTAGTTTGAAATGTTTTACTCATTGTTGGTGGACGTTAGCTTCAGAACATTGATAAATCCATCTATCATTGGTTATACTATTTTTATGAATTACATATTTAGTGATAGTATGAAACTTTAGGTTGAGTAAAGCAGTTCAAACTATGCCTGAGATAAAGCAGCACAACTCAACCGAATGAAATTCTTCACTCCTTAATATTCTCTGGTGATGACTGACATTTAAGATGCAACCATGACATATCTGACTGAAGGTGACCAAGGCTCATATACATCCAAATGAAACCGTGGCTAAACCAAATAGGCAGCTCTACCTCCTTGATATTTTGTGATTTGTTTTAGTCTCTGGCTTCAATCCTGTACAAAGCGGCGGAGGAAAAAGGATACGTCAACCCGCAAAAAGTCCATCAGATACTCGGAGTAAAACGGGAAGAAGCTGTACTTTCCGTATCCGGTTCCTCATCATCTCCAGCACATACTAACATATCTTTCGGTAAGAATAGATTTCTCGTTTCAATAATATACCTTTTCCTTCCAAAAAAAATATTGACAGATACTTGTGACACTAATGTATAGTCTGTGTTTTCTGATTTCCTCTTTGCTTGAAGCACGGCAATGTGATATCCTTTTTACAAAATCCTGAAAATGATTATCATTATAAAATCTGAATTAGGATTCAGAAAATGTTCCATACATTGCTGGAATATTTTGTCTCAATTAGTCATTTAAATGACAGAATTATCTACATCTATTTGAAGCGTTGTACGAAAATTTTGCTCACTAACTTTGTGAATAAAAAGTATTTCACAAACTTCACCTTTGGAGTTGACTGCAACTGAGTGATGTCATTGTTTTTTCAGACGAATTCAACGAGCTTGCCGAAAGGTTGCGGAAACCAACAGAAGACGGCATGAAAATACCACTAGCACCTTGGGTGGAAAGCTATGCAGTTCCTATGGACAATATGTACTCTGAACTGACGTTACTGCGCGTAGAAAATAAACCATCTGGTCCCCAATTAGTACAATTAGAAAACTATACTGAGTTATTTGTAGAAAAAGAAAGAACAGACAAGCAGCATGAAAGAAATCCTCAAACAGTTATAGGGAAGAAAATTTTGGCGAAGGGAGAACAAGGGATGGGGAAGAGCACTCTGAGTAAGAAGATCGCCTATGATTGGGCGAAGGGTGTGTTCACTGCTGTGTCTGTTGTTTTCTTTGTTTCAATGAAGTTAATCAGACCAGGTCAGGGTATTGAAAATATTATTATTGATCAAACACCAGTGATAGAAGGTTTGGGGGTCAATGAGCAAAAACTTAAATGTATTCTGGAGGTCTTTGGCAACAAATGTCTAATCATTCTGGATGGCCTGGATGAACATGATCTGAAAAGTACCGATGATATTCGGAAAATCATTGAGGGTAGGAAATTATTGGATTGTAATGTCTTACTGACATCCCGTCCTCATAGCACTGAAACTGTGGAAAAGTATTTTCCAATACAAATCAGAGTTGATGGGTTTTCCGAAGAAAACGCCGAATGTTTTCTTCTAAAAGTTGTTGACAATTCAGAAAAGCAAAAGGCTAAAGATTTGCTAAGTTTTTACAGGAACAATTTCACATTTGTTCTGACGCATTCGTGGTACTTCTGTCCGATTTTGTTGTTTGTTGTTTTGTTGTTCTGTTGTTTTGTGTCCTCTGCTTGCTTGTAAGCAACAAAGAAATCAGTCTGAAGGAGACTTTCATCCCCTTAGGTGAGGTATATGCTCGACTAGCTCGATTTTTATATCGAAATTATTGCGTTCGTAGAAACATTCCTGCATTCGAAAATTGGAAATTCATTGATTCTCTCAAAAGAATAGGGAAAGTAGCTTGGAAAATGTTGAAGGCTGGTAGGGGCTATGCAAAACAAGACGACATTGTCAAAGAAGTAGGTGATGATGCATATCACTACGGATTGCTCATTGGTCACAAAGGTTTCGAACTTTCGAGACATGAAATGGCTGACATACTGATTACATTTCCTCACGAAACTCTCAAAGAGTTTTTGGGATCAGTTGGATTTCTGCAAATGTTGGATGATGGGGAACACATTGATTCTTTACTTGTGAATGAAACTGATAGATCCATACTGATGGAAAGTCGTTTCTTCTTGCGCTTTTGTTTGTGGCTGCTCAGCGACAGTTGTAGGAAGGAATATTTCGAGTTCAAGAATAGAGAGAGAGTTTATGATTCGCTGGTGTCGTATGTCGCTGAACAAATTAATATTGCACAACTGGACATGAATGATATGGCACAAATATTTCCAATTCTACATGTGCCATTGATTCATAATGAGGAAAACACGCCACTCTTGGAATTCATTCGAAGAGTTCTAGCTAAGTGTGACCAAGTCAAAGAGTTTTATTTCAGTTCTTTTTCTTTCTATCCAATTGACATCTTGAGGAAGGTAGTCACAAGTTTTCCGCCACATGGTAACAATGATGAAGGGAAAAATTTCCTTATTTTGGATAGTGCAGAGAACTATGTACCATTGCGAAAGATATTACATGCTTTCGAAGACGAAGGGATCTCTGTCAGTTTATTGCTAGCAAATGGTATTCAAACTGATTTGTCAGATTGCATGCATAGTTGTGTTCGGAGGTTAGATTTGTATGACACGACTGAGTACCCTTCTGTGCTGAACATGTCAAAAGAAACACCCATGTGCCCTTTACTGATGAGATTGTCCCTAGTGAACGTTATGTTTAATGAAGGTGTATTAACCACTCTTGATAGGGCCGTGCAGAAAGGTTTCTTACCCGCACTAACATACCTTTCTTTCGAAAGTTGTCAGTCGTCATTGACAGGAAAGTTGTCCAAACTATTTCGGTCGGTCTGGCCTACGTTAACTGATCTCGATTTGACTCTCTGCATTCTCAGCAAAGATGACATTGAAACTTTGACGTTTTGTTTAGCCGCTTTGGAAGACAGAAAACTTCCGCAGTTGACCAACGTTACTCTAGACGTTGTTGATCCTGAAAGAAAAGGTACCCTCACCCCGGCGTTAAAGAACATGTTTCACGAAGCTTTTAAAAACATCAAGGGTTTTACTATGCATCGCGCAAGCAATGAAGATTTTCAAAACGTAATTAGTGCAGCTAACCAAGGCATGTTGCCAAATCTCACCCATCTCTCTGTCTCTGTGGAAAAACATCAGATTAAGATTCCAGCCAAGAGAACTATGTGGTCATACGTAAGCTCTTCTTCTTCCAAGGTCCTAGTTCAGAGTGAATTAACTAGCTTGATACTGCATGGTTTTATTGTTTCGACTTCACAATTGCATGCAGCAGCCAAGAGCGTAAAGCAATCGCATGTGAAACAATTTGATATTAGTGGCAGCACAGGTATCTCTGGACAATTGTCTGTGCTGTTTGGCTACAATTTTGATTCACTGAAGGACTTGGTTCTCTGTAATTGTGGGTTAAATGAAGAAGATCTCAAAAACCTCGCACTAGCTAGTTCCCAAGAGAAGCTCCCTGAAGTGAAATATCTTGACATCTCTGAAAATCCCAAAACAGTAGGTCATTTACATTGTTTCGTTGCCTACAACCAGAAATGGGAAAAGTTGTTGATTTTGAATGCCACACAAGATGTAGAATCTAGCGAAGATTTTCAATTTTTACTGGATCGTGTACGATCGGGGGCCCTGAAGAATCTGATGCAGTTGGGTTTGTCCGCAAATAAACACGGTTATCCGCCAATAGGTATCAAGTTTAAATGGCTCAATCTTCAAGCACTTGACACCTATTGTACATGTAGAAACGGCCCCAGTGATCATGTGAGATTATTTCAACAAATTCTGGATGCCGCTGAAGAAGATAGGTATCCCAGTTTGAAACATCTTCGTGTACATTCAGTCGCCCTTCCTAATTGTTCAGATTCTAAATCTCAGATTCGAACTTTGCAAGGTCTCGAAAAAGCATCGGCACTTCGTCAATACTTCCGGGAAGTTACTCAGACTTCCTCGTCACTTTTAACGTCATGTGAAGACAATAATGCAGCACATCTCTTGTCCGCTTATAGTCTGGTGACATTGAAGAAAATTGTTGGAGAGACTCCTAAAGACTATTCGATCTTTGTCCGGGCTGTAGTCAAGATTTTACTTCTTATATCCAGTTCAGGTACACTTCCTGATTTCAGAACAATACGAGGTGTGCTACATGAATGTATTGGCAATGGTCCTGATCAATTCAAGTCACATCACCCTTCCCTAAAAGCTCTGGCTGATGCTATGTGTACTTACTTGAGCTTGTTCTTCACCGGGCAACCACGAGATTCGTCCCAGATTTTAAATGCACTGATAGACTTGGTGGACAGTTATTTCATTATTAGTGACTGAGATCGCTCGGCTCTTGTTTCTATGTTTGACGTGCTCCGGTTTCTCTTCAATAGTACACAAGATGATGGTATTGACGATGATGAAGGTGATGATGATGAGATGGATGATGATGATGATGATGAGATGTATGATGATAATGATGATGATGGTCTTGAGTCATATTTTGAGGTTCTTCGTTCATGGGTGGAAAAAACCGACCAGTTTAGTGACTGGCTACGACCTCGCTTTAAGTCGATTCTTGAGGCTCTGATCCTCAGCATACAGTCAACCCTGCATGCCCGGCAGTTAGATTTACGACAGGTGCGCAAAGAACTTAATGAATTAATACAATCATCATCTAAAGAGACTATTTCTGGCGTTGGTAAGCCTGTTCTACAATCCTGTCTTGATGTCAGCTTCACCTTCATAGAATGTCTTTTCAACAAACCCCTAAACCTGACACCAGTGCGAGATGCATTGCATGACGCCATTGACCGTCATTGTGATCCTCCTAATCCAGACCATGAAGATTATAAATATCTTGCAAGTGCTACTTGTGAAATATTGCAGTATCTCATCACTGCACGATTAACCTTGTTTAGTATGTACTCGCTTCAGGCAAAGCTCCAGGAAAACAACCAACTTCGTGAACTAAAACTCTTGATGTACAAATTAAGGAAGCGCGGAATTTGTGTGTACATGCGATATATCCATGCCCGGTAATTGTGACCCAAGCTAGCCTTTAGATACAATTAATTTGCACGGCACTTGACAATTGAGTTCACATTCACAATGCTCCTGTTCTTTTTAGCAAGCAATCATATCTTTTAGGACAGCATTTGTAGTATTAAATCAGATTGAAATGATGAAGAATTATTGATATGAAACAGATTATATGAATAATAATAAATAAATGGTGTGTATGTGTACAATATTGATTTATCATTGGCAATATTTTGTCAGCTTGTGTCGTGATTTGTGTGGTGTCTTATGTATAAAGCAAATAAACCTGAGAGATAACATATAATTCAAATGTTTGTATACGTCAAATGTAAGTTGAACGAACAATAGAAGCTTTACTGTGGCTGCGCTTGTTTTTTGTTGATTGATGGAAAAGAGTAAAACAAACTGAAATAAGCGCGGAGCAGTAGATCCAGGCGGGAAACCGAGGTGCTATACCCTGTAAAACTAAGTCATTTGAAGATCAACAACAAAATCATCCGCCATCACGACGGGCTTGGGATTTGTGAGCAGCTGGACTGCCCACTCACAAAGTCAAGTCCAAGATGATGTTGCCATTCTGTGCCAAATAAGTTCAAAACAAATGGCCACCATATTAGTTGCTACTGGCAGTGAGCTTCGGTTGGCTCTGAAAGCCTGCCCAGAAACCTTGATTATCCTGTTAGAATTCACATGCGGAAGGGACATTCAAGGGTGGAGCTATTTGCTAACGCTAAAGGTTCTTCCCCTGGGAGGGCATTCATGTGTGGAGGGTGTTCACATGTGGAGGGGACGTTCATGTGTGAAGCTATTGGCTAATGATAAATGTTCTCCCCATCTTGAGGCAATCCTTACTGTAAATTTCCACAGTACGAACAAATCTCTTTTTTAACTTTAATATTTAGAAATGGATCACTGAGATAGATCTATTTAATTTGTCCCTTAATTATATGTTTGTATATTGTTCAAAATCAACTTTCTTAAATTGCTATGAGATGCGATCAATAAATACATGATCGATGAAAAGATGGTAATCAAAAGTCATCTCAGAAAAAAGTATGAACGCAAGAAAATTAATCATATATATCTACTTTTTTGGTGGTTTCCTAGCTATGTTACTGACAACATTTGGAATAGGTAATAGACCGGGTACTCGAGTCGAAAGATTCAGAAATAATTATTAATTTCTCGATAGACCAATCAGTCCATATCCACACCGGAGAATGGTAGTTTATTTCAAATCATCCAGGAGACATGATGAATTTTACATTCAAAAAACCGAAATTTGACTCGTCTTTATCCTTTATTAACTTTGTCAGCAACACCATTTGATTATGTCATGTGCAAGTTATTATTTAATTACATGAGTATCTGATAACAGCATCAAACGATTTAAGTTTATTTTTAAGTGAAGAAACCTTGAACAACTCATGTTTATCTTAAGAGTCGAGCAGTGATGGGACAGACTGGTTGATGAATGCGACATACTCCACAAGAAGGGTTGTTCAACAATTTTGATTATGCAATAATTTCCATGTCTTTTTCTACGCCTTAGAACTGTGACACATGTTTTATTCATATTTGTTCTTCAGACGATGCAAATTTCACAATATAATATCAAATTCTGCCAGTCTTTTATGCCAAAGGATGGCAGCATATTTTACAATATTTAGCTCCACATGAAATTATATGCTTTTTGAAAGCAGAAAGCTATTAACTAAAGAAATTTTGGTGAAGGTGGCGCACACTTCCCTACACTCCTTTGAATCCGTCCATGGTTTGTGTATTTACATTTCATTCTTGAATATTTGTTTGTCTGTATTTGACAAATATATCCATTGGAATATCCCTTGAAAAATTTGACCGTAGTTTAAGATAGATGTTCTACCCAGTGATGGATAAGCTAAAATTTCCAGGCGGTAACTTCCTGTGACAAAGAAACATGTGACGAATAAATATAACCGCCCAACAAGTCAACTGCCATTTTGTCCAAATTGGCAGCTAACTTTAGATTGAATAACGCCCAAATAGGGGGCTTGGTTGAAGCCATAACATTTAGCAATATGCAATCTACCGGCATGTCATATTTTAACATAGATTGGGAGGATCTTGAAAATCTGAAGGTAAAGCATCGAGAGAATATAACAGCTTTCAATCGGGATGTCATCATGAAATGGGCGTTCAAAAACCGCAGTTCACAACAAGTGAAATTTAAGTGGGAAACATTACGAAAGTATATCTTTGTCAACAGCAAGTCCACTCGAATTTTTCCTAAATATAAGACAAATCTGACATTTCTGGCATTTTTATACAAAATTGACATCAATTGACATCAGCAAAAAATAAAGTTGCCTCCAGCAGGAATCGAACTCACAACACCATCTATGGATTATAAGTCTAATGCCTTACTCACTCAGCCAATCTGTCATTCCCTGCCAGTCTCAGATTTTCAGGCCTTTATAAAGTCATGTTCCAAAAAGTGAAGTGGAGCATAAAACAAAATTAGAACATTCTGTTCAACACATGTCTCTGCGGCTGAGTGGATAAGGCATATATATTTCTGGCACCCTTCAAATACAAACTAAGGAAAGTTGGCTGGTATCAGAGTTCATACTGAGTAAACAAGTAGCAGATCCAGGACTTGATACATTTGATAAATTTGATACATCTTTCTTTGTCAACAAATAGCCATGGTTATTTACCAGCCTGTATGAATGTCAAATGGCTTAATCTTGAGACCCTCGACATAATATGCTCATGTGGAAATGGTCCCAGTGATCACGTGACAATATTGCAGACAATTGTTAGTGCCGTTGACACGAAACTTCTATCCCAAATTACAGCATCTGCGTTTGATTTCTACATGTACAATTGACTTCCCAGTCGTCTGCATTCTGAATCTGAGTTCCATTGTTATCATCATCTACATCATCATCAACTTGTCTGCCGTAAAGAAACTAGAACAACCTAATGATAGAATAAACAACCGAGTCATCTTCATCAGAAATGTTGAAATAACTTTTCAACAAATTCCACAGAGCACTGATTATGTGGCGCGAATCTCGCGGGTGGCCGGTAAAGAATGAGTTCAAGTAGGTACAGACAGCATAGAATCACTTCCTGAAGAGACTGTGTCTGATGTTGGTAAGTTGGTTCTAAAATCCTGTGTTGATGTTAGTTGCACCGTGACTGAATGTTTTTTCAAGAAGCTCTTAAACCTAGACCCAGTGCCAGAAGTGATGCATGACACCATTGACTGTTCCTTAGATCCATCCGATACAGATTATGAAGCTTATAAATATCTTGCAAGTTATATTTGTGAAAAATTGCACTCTCTTTTTACTGCAAGATTTAGCCTGTTTAGCATGTACTCTCTTCGAGAAAAGTCCCACGATAACTACGAACTCACGAATGCATGTACCTCAAGTTATAGACAGACATTGGAAACTGACCAATTTCTTCTTAAACTAAAACTCCTGATGTACAAACCACGAAAGCGCGGAATCTGTGTCTATATGTAGTACTTACCAACACCGGTAAAAGTGTGATAAAACAAGGCTTTGCATAGAATTACATACGTTTGATACTTCAATTAACATTTTTATAGTTTGCTTGCACAAAGAGAAATTTCTCTTGCTAAGATGTTCTCTATGGAAAAAATGTTTTCGGGACGGCAATTGTAGTTTCAAGTAACTCGTTTCAAAACAAAAAAAATGTTTTTTTGCATTTTATTCAGAACAAAATATCTCAAACTTGCAAAGTTTTTGTGAATTTGTTTCATTGAGAAATAAGTACACGTGTGCAAATTTTTCGTTTAACGTTTCAACTGTTTCCCAACATGTTATAACAGTGAATATGAGTGGCATTCTCTCTGCTCGTATGACCACAACAGTCTTCCCTCACAATCTAATGTTATATTCTGTCTCCAAAGTCTTGTTCTCTCTGTTTGAATGTACGTATTGGCCTTCCAGGATCAGCACACCTTGCCATATTATATTCTCTCTCTGCCCGTATGCAAACAAGCAATTAGACACAATATTTCACTGTGACAAGGTGTGCTGGTCCTGGAAGGCCAATACATACATACAGAGAGAACAAGACTTTGGAGACAGAATATGATATCAGATTGTAAGGGAAGACTGTGTTGTGGTCTTCCCTTTCCAAAAAATATAATAAGAGCTGTTTCTGAAGTATCCCTTTCACAGATCTGAAAGACTCTTCAAAAGTAATCAAATAGGTTGAGCCTTTTTGCTGGTGTGTGGGTGCCAATTGTTTTCTGAGGAGATAAAATCAAATCCAGTTTCCAAGCTTTTCATTCTTTTTGGCATTATGAAGGTATGAAAGTGTTACATTTAGGTTATGGAAAGAGTTATGAAAAGTTCCCCAGTACTCCAATATGTCACATTTTCAGCAATTTTCCAGAAGGTTTCCATAGCACACAAGCCACGAAGTGAAACACGGATTTACACAACTACGGAGAAGTGTTCATGTGTTCTATTTATGTCATCATTAAGTGAGTGAACTATGTAGAAAAACAAGTGCTTAGAAAATAAACCACTGAAAATGATAAAATAGGATTTAATTGTTTGTTGAAGTTAAATGGAATTTAATATTGTGGCCATGGTCTTTGCTAATAGTTAATAAATAAGGTGGGAAAATATTCATGTTTTTTCCTATTTTGTGTTACATTCATTAAATTAGACTAAATAGATGAATTCAACTAGAACCAGTCAAGCACAACTGAAGTCGTGTGTATGTGTCTCACACACAGATGACACTTTGGTGTATGGTTAGTGTGCCTGACTTCACAAAATCCTTTTAAAATTATACTATGAATTTGACAAATTCTAAATTCAAAATAGGAAAAAGAGGTTGAAAGACAACCGTCCACAAATGATACATTGCACAAAAAGACAAAATGATAAATGTGCATTTAAGGCAGGGAATTTACAGCACCGAGTGGCGAATCAGAATGACAGAATGTACCAGATTGCTTCATGATAAGCTAGATGGTGTAGCATTCGAGTTTTCCCAAAATTACCAGTAACACAAAGTTGACAGATTTGGCAATTACTTCTTTCCTCATTTTCCCTATGCTAAATTTGTTATAGTCACTGATAAATTTGGTGGGGTATGCTACTCAAACTTATAATTAATAATATATTAATAATATTATTAAAAGAATTGACATGTCAAGTTATGTATGAGAAAATAAAGCTTAAACTGAAACACAAAATTGCCAGATCTGGCAACATTGTATAGTTATGGAAAAACACGATTGATGAGTGAGGAATTAATTTTAATCTTGCACTCTCTGGCTCAACCAAATAAATAAATCACAGAGCAATTCATATTTTTTATCAAAACAAAAACCGTATGGTTCAAATCGAGACTTTTCAAGTTCAGGTTTTTTACATGCGAATATAATTGTACGTCACAAAAATATTCAAACTTTTGATTTGGGCTTGACTTTGTAAATCACAAAATCTACTTCTCGCAGTCAGTTGAAAACGCATCAAAGGTTTTGATGCACTGCACGGTCCCAAAGTCCCGTGCTGCTGTCGACTACACACTCACCGGTGTAGAGCCTCACGGACCTAGCCGAAGTGTGTGACCAATAGTAGCACCTGCCGATCGTAGCCAATCATATCGCAACTAGTTTAGTATATATAGCCCTGCACAAGTACAGTGTGGAGAGCACCAGATCGAGAGAGAGCACCTGGGAGCAAGAGAGCACCAGAGGACAACTTAGGCTTCAATGCCGGAGAGCTTCATATATACATAGACTGTACAGTACATCAATAAACTGGTAAACTGAAGATAACTCTTGCTTATGACTGGAACGGATCGTAAGACCCATCGCGAGATTACCGGTAACTAGAGGTTCACATCCCGGAGCGTAACTATGTACAACCGCTAAAGAACCTCCCATTTTGGTGGAGAACCCAGCCCGATGGTATCTGTTCCAACAGGAAGACAACAGGTATTTCAGTTTCAATCTATTATATTAGAAAGCTCTCACCCATATTAAAGAAAACCCAAAGAGGTCAATCACGTAAATCCCAAAGAGGTCAGATCGTATTAAAGAAAACCCAAAGAGGTCGATCACGTAAATCCCAAAGAGGTCAGATCGTATTAAAGAAAACCCAAAGAGGTCGATCACGTAAATCCCAAAGAGGTCAGATCGTATTTAAATCCCATTGAGGTAGAATATTTCAGCAAACACGGCAACCGATCGCCTTGGTTGCCAAATTAAACACAAGACAAAAGTTTGCTGGGAGTATTCCAGGAAAATTCGAAACCAGGACGCGAAGCGTTGACAAGGATTTTTCCTGCGAACAAGGCAACCAATCGCCCTGATCGCCAGGATACTCGTGGCCAAGTATTTCATGTATTTTTTCACGAAATACAAACAGTAAGTAGATGTATCATTTCATTATTTAATTGCACCACACCACTGCTACAAACATATGTTTTACAGTAACTTTACAAGTGTAGTTTAGCAAAATCTACGAATGTTAAAGTACGAAATACTGTTAAAACATTTACACTTCAAAACTGTAGAATCAACAGATCCTGTAGTAAGGCCAAGATTAGCGAATTACTGCCATCACCACAGGAGAAATCTGTGTGATTCAAGACAATTGACCACTTCTCCCACTCAACAATAGGTAACAATAAGCGTGAACTTCTCATAATCCTCTCATGCCACTTAAGACCACTTAAGGGCAAACCAACGTGTGAAAGCACGATTAAAAGTTTACACTATAGCTTACCTTTATGCATGTGTTAAGGATTATCTTTTCTCAATTTGTTTAAAAATTAGCACTTACCTCTTAGATTGTTCAACTTAAAGGAAATTAAAGTGTACAACAATTGAACAATCATTCACGAGTTGTGTCAAGTTTCACTTGTAGCTAAATATAAGAGAAAGGGAAACAGCCGCAGGTAGAGTCGATCTACACACAGCGATTAAGCAACATAGATGCGCACTAGACAGCAAGGAGACGAAAATTTACTAAACACAACAGACCCTGAACGCATTATAAGAAATAGGAGAGAACCAAGCATGGCTACTCCAAACCCGATTGATACAAGGGGAGCTACCCAAACGAGCGAAGGAGAGGAGGATGCTGCATCAATCAACAGCGTAACCAACCTCGACATTCCCGCTCTGATCGTCCCCGATCTCAACAACACCCTGCTGGAAGAAGCCATCAAGGATGGAATGAAGGTGGGACCAGCAGAGTTCCTGATCAACACACCACTACTGAGGGAACACATTGGAGTAGAACACCTAAAGGTATTCCTACCCTCAGGCCGATTGGAAACTGCACCGTCCCATTTACGGTGCAGCCATTCGCATACACATCTTGCACATCTAGGTTGAGAGCCCCACAAGGATCTCACCGGATGGGCGACCAATGGCATCAGTTGTAGCCAGAGCCAATCAGCTTAAGGTACCCTAAGTACTTAAGCTGATACACACGCGTCAGCGTTAGTTTTTACGACTAGACATCTTCTGAACCAGTTCGAGAGTATGACAAGTTATGGTCATTGAACAAGGTTAACACACCACTCAATGTATCAGGCTTGAATACTGAGAGCAGCTTAGAAGATTGTATCAGGCTTGAATACTGAGAGCAGCTTAGAAGATTGTAACATCCACCAATAAACCTTATCAACTATACGTGCATCTTGCTTGTGTGTGACCGAACGTAAGACATTCCTCAGAGGATCCCAGGTACCGGAGGTCTAGGAGGTTGGCCCGGGACGTAGATTAAGCTCAGCCGTACCTGAGTATTACACCGTCCTACAGCAACTAAAAGACCTCGCAAAACCCATTCGGAGTGGCCGATTAAATTCGTCACAGACTGCCAGGACAGCCCATTCCCAGAGGAAGTACTGGTGAGTGCACTTAAGACATTCAAAATAGAAAACCCCATAACCCAGTACATTCCAGGAGACGAATGGCCCATCACAAGACATCGCTTCCTTACCAAACAAGAGTTGGAAGACAGGCTAGAGGCCTACTGTGAAATAGGTGTGAAATATTGGAAGTACGTCTTTGAACTAGAAACCAACAGCTTGCTCACAATGAACAATGAGGACAGACTTAGAGCAAACGAAGGTCTAGAACAATCCATTCAACGCATTTCTGACAGACTAGACGAAATTCTTGTCATCCTGACGAGAGATAACTCAAGAAGGAAAGCCTACAGTAAGCAGACGTACCCCCTACCCAAAACTAAACCCAGAATGGAAAGCATCCAAAACGCTGAGGAGGCATTTCAAATGGGCAGAAAAATGATGACAGAACACGACAACATCGTGGCACAAGCATTCAATGAAGAGTCAGCGGACATCCCCAATGCTACACCGGCGGAAGGACATGGAACCACTGGTGGAAAAGAGACACATACACAGAGCAAACCCCAGCCCGGACAACCCGTAACAGCCACCATCACTAGAGGTAAAGAACAACACATGGTTAACTTTAATTTTACAAACAGAGAGCAGCACAGAGAGAATTCCCTACAAGACGTACAGCGACAGCTAAACAACATGGCTCAAACAACGAATCGGGCGACGGCACGACGGCAAACTGTAGGGGTCCACCAAGACAAAACCGCAGAAGCCACAGTACCCCAAGGTACGACTATTCCAACAATCTTCCGCAAAATAACTATCTAAACAATTATCCAGAACCCACAGGATACGGTCCCTACCCATCACCAGTACACCATGGAGCAAATAACTACCATGTACCAGGAGGAAACAACCATCACACTCGAAATGAACCCTCTACAGTGTACCCACCCAAAGCAACTGCCAACAACTCCAACTTGGACACAACAACGCAGATGCTGTTAACCTTCATGGCAGAGACCAGAGAAGAAACCAAGAACAGAGGTAAACATAAAATGCTGATGAATCACGTCAGTTACTTCGATGGTGACGACAAGTCAAAATGTCTCATGTGGGTAGACAACTTAGAACGCATTGCAAAGGAAGCAAACATACCACTACGAGAGGCAATAGCAGCAAAAGCAGTTCCAAACATCCTCACAGTAATATCAAGACACCCATCGGCACCAGATGCAGAACTAAAACGTGTAATCCTAGAAAACTTCTCAAACGTCGGAACAAGGTTAGAAGCAAGCCACTACTTGAGAAGGATGAGACTAGCTGAAAACAAACCCATTGTAACACACAACTCCGAATACGCAGCAGTCCACACTGTAGCATACAACATGAAACCTGAAGAGCAGACGGACCAACAGGTTTTTCAGCAATATGCAAACACGCTGGGAGACCACATTGCCGACAAGCTCACTAGAAAAATCTTCAGAAAGGTACCACCCTCATACATAAGAACATTGAAAGATGCTATGGAGGAAGGTGAACAACTAGAACAGGTCTACAGACAGACAGAACTGGCCAGATCAGAAAGAATCAGCATGAGAGAAACTACCATATCAGACTCAGTCAACATGATCTCAGACGTATCAACAATTGAATACCCGAACTCACCAAGAGGAGGCAGATTCAACAGTACAATGAGACAACACCAATATCCAAATCAAAGCAGAGGCAGCAGCTACAACAACAACAACAACAGCCAGTACAACACTTCAAACCCGTACCAAAACGGCTACAGACGTCTCAAGAGGTACAGACACCAGAACTCCTGGCCAAAGAGAAATGTACGGTTCGAATATAACGTCAAAGATAAAGACATGATGGGAAACATCAGAAGAACAGTAGACTTTATCAAGAGCGGAAATCAATCCAGGGAAGCAGCAAAGAAATTCCCAAAGTTCACCAACAGAGCCATAGAAGAGGTTAGTGAAGACGCTATAGAAACCACCTCAATCGATCACATTCAACACATCCTGAATGAAGATGTGGACCTTATCTTCGATGCCCTAGTCATAGCAGACTACATCGAGGAAGAGGACAATGCATGACTAAGTACACAGTACCACCTGGAAGATTATCTCACCACAGTCCCCGAAGTAGTGTGTGAAATAAATGCATCTTACAACACCAACACAGAAGGCTCAGCAGAAGGTACTGTATTTCCATCAACTATCAAAAACACACATATTAACACACTTTTTGATACAGGAGCCTCAAGGAGTGTAATGTCAGGGGACATGTACAGAAAACTCAAGCTTGAAAACTTGGACTCGACAGGATTACCCAGAGTAGTCGGAGCGGATGGTACGAGTCTAGGGGTGATGGGAAGAGTAAAATGTGAGATAACATTGGGTAAGAGAACATTTAAACAAACATTCTTAGTATGCCAAAACATAACAAGACCAGTAATATTAGGAAAAGATTTTGCACAAGATTACTTCATAGCAGTCCACTGGTCCAAATGTAACACCCGAGTGCTGACAGAGAACTTACAGCCAATAATAGAAACACCTGAGCTGAAACCACGGACAAAGTACTCAGTGTCTCTAAAACAAGCAACTAAGCTTCCACCGAGAAGCTGTGCGATAGTAAACGTGGACATAAACACAACAAGCACAGAAACAGTAAAAATAATACCAGACAAACTGTGTCACACACACCACCCCAACATGGTCGCCAGGGATGACTTGTATGCAGATCTGTCCAAAAGAGCTAAAGACACAGTATTCCCCTACCAAATAGTGAATCTCAGCTCCACCGAGAACCTATACCTACCCAAGAATCACGTGGTAGCATTCGCCGAAAGAGACGAAATCGAAGGTGACGTCTTTGACATCGAGGAAGTGCTGGAACTTGAAATGTTGGACACAACCCCAAGAATGTGGGTCCCCAAGCAAACATCGCGATCGAATGCCAAGAGCACCCCTATCATCACAGATACAAATATCCAAAAGATTTTCACAAGCGCTTCAAACTTCATCAAGTCACCAGCAGAAGTAGAACCACATCGAAAAGTTGATCTGAAAGACGCACCGATCAGTAAAGAAACTAAGGACAAATTCAACAACCTGTGCAACAAATTTGACTGCATAATTTCCAAAGGAAGTGACGACATTGGCAAGACACTACTAGTGGAAATGGACATAGACACAGGCAACAGTCCACCAATTGCGTCCAGACCATACACCCTACCACTAAAACACTACGAATGGGTAAGAAATGAAATTACAACCTTAGAAAGAGCAGGAATCATAACAAAAAGCATATCACCCTGGGCATCACCAGTAGTGATAGTCCCGAAGAAATCTGCCCCCGGAGAAGCCCCACAAAGAAGAATGTGTGTGGACTTCAGGAAACTCAACATGACTCAACCAGAGGTGCAGAACATGACAGGAGGAAAAGGTTGTATCTCTCTAGTACCTTTACCAAAGATTGATGAACTTTATGCTAAATTACAGGGATACAAGATTTTTTCAACATTGGATCTGAGATCTGGCTATTACCACATAGGACTCTCAGAGGACGCGAAACCAAAAACTGCTTTCATAGTAGCAGGAATGGGAAAGTATCAGTTCAACAGAGTTCCCTTCGGATTGGCCCAAGCGCCAGCTTATTTCCAGAGATTGATCAATGAGGTACTCACAGGACTTGACTTTGCAATGGGATACCTCGATGACATAATTATCTTTAGCAGAACAGAGGAGGAACATCTGAGACACTTAGAAATCATCTTCGAGAGATTACGAGGAGCTGACTTGAAACTCAAGCTCCAGAAATGCAGCTTCTTCAAGAAACATATCCAGTACCTCAGACACTTACTATCAGAAGATGGTATTCAGCCTCTACCAGAGAAACTAGAAGGCATCAGCAAGATGCCAACACCAAAGAATGCAAAACAGGTAAAACAATTCCTGGGATTAGTAGGTTATTATCGGAAATTTGTACCTAGATTTGCAGACATTTCCAGGATATTAACAAAGCTCACACGCAAGAACGAAGAATTCAAATGGACCACTGAATGCGAAAAATGCTTCAAACTTCTAAAAGAGTATCTCCAAGAAGCACCCATATTGAGATATCCTGACCCTGCTGCAAGCTACACGCTGTACACCGATGCATCCAAATATGCATATGCAGGTGTACTCACCCAGACGATAGAAGAAACAGACCATCAAGTCACCTATGTAAGCGGTCTCTTCAGAGGATCACAACTAAACTGGGCGGCACTAACAAAAGAAGCGTACGCCATCTACATGTCAGTGAAAAAGCTAAGTTTCTATCTTGATTCAGCTAAGATTATGGTCAGAAGCGACCACCTACCACTGAAAAGATTCCTCGAAAAGAACACACTCAATTCAAAAGTAAACAATTGGGCAGTAGAACTAGAGTCACAGAAAATAGAATTCAAGTTTATTGACGGAGTTAAAAATGTTCTCGCTGACACTCTAAGCAGATTAATCGAAATAGACGAAGATGTCAAGCTACCTGATGAAAAAGAAGGTCACGAATTTGGTTATGTACCATTCAAGAAGATACCACCAGCGAAAGTGGAAATGACAGAAGAAGTAATTACAGAACCCGGAACCAAACCAGTCATAGAAATACACCACATAGATCCACTACCCGACTTGAAGGTAGAAATCCCAGTTTCAAATGCTAAGATGAAGGAGTTTCAGGAACAGGATGAAAGGATACAACACTTAAGAAACCTGTGCTCAGCAGGAAAATTAAACCAGAACATTTTCCTCATGGAAAACGATATCCTGAAGAAAAGAGTAACAGAACAAGCATTGAGTTACAAAGCAGTAGTAGTTCCAGACATCCTTAAAGAATCATTGATGATACTAGCACACGATGAACAAGGTCACAACAGATTCAAAAGAACTTACAATGCACTAAAAACCCTGTACTACTGAAAAGGAATGAAGAGACACATCCAGCTCCACTGTAGGAGATGTAAGACGTGTGCAAGACACAACGTACACAACAATGAGGTTTACAAAGAACATTTCAAAGCTCCATCGCAACCAACGGAATTCCTCGCAATGGACCTCATAGGAGAATTTCACCCGGTGTCCAGCAAAGGAAACAGGTATGCCCTCACAGCAATTTGTATGCTTACAGGCTTTACATGGTGCATACCCTTGAAAACAAAGAAAGCCGAAGAAGTAGTAGCAGCTTACATGAATCACATTTACTGCGTTTGCGGACCATCAAAAACAATACTGTCAGACAATGGCAGCAAATTCAAAAACAACATGTGGAAAGAGGTATTTGAACGTTTTAAAACTGAACATAGGTATACTCCTATCTATTCACCACAATGTAATGGCCGTATTGAAGGTTTTCACAGGTTCCTGAAAGCATGTGTTGGCAAGCAGATACAACAAGGCCTAGAATGGGACGACCTTGTATGGAAAGCTACAGCAGCTTACAACTTCTTCCCCACAGAATCATCAGGATTTTCACCATTTTTTCTGATGTTCGGGAAAGAGGCCAATGCAAAACACATGATACTGGCAGAAAACAGCACGAGATATCTTGGAGACGACCAAGGTATACTAAATGCTCAATTAATGATGAAACTGTTCCAGGTAGTAGCATATAATTTAGCGAAATCCAGAGCAGCTAGAGATGGAAACAAATGTATGAGGAAGAACTTCAGGCCAAAACACATCAAGTTAAACCACCCAGTAGTAGTCAAAGACCACACAGCAAAGGCATTCGAACCAAGAAGCACAGACCATTTATGTGTAGGTTTCAAAGGTAAGAACAGAGTGTTCGTAAAAGATAACCATGGGAAAGTCACACTAGTGAACAGAAAAGACGTATCTCCATGCGAGATGGACGTAAAAATAGCTGAGTTATTCAATGAAAGCAGGAGCAACTCTAAAATTCGAGATGCACAGCAGTTAATGCCAGCAAAACAGATCCCAGACCTTGAATGGAAGTTCGAAGAAGAAGTACAGTTGGTAGAACCTGTCCTAATACAAATCTACCATCTACCCGAGCAATCAGCGACCACGGAAAACGATCGCCCAGAACGCCAGCAATTAGTGGAAGCAAAGAAAACTGAAAATCAAGACACTAAGACAAGCCAAGAAGACCAAGAAGTAGCGACCACAGAAAATGATTGCCCTGACCGCTCAACAACAGAGGTCCAGAGATTACTGACGACCACGGAAAGCGATCGCCCAGAATGCCTACAATTGGTAGAAGCAGAAAAAACTGAAAATCAGAATACTAAGACAGGCCAAGAAGACCAAGGAATAGCGACCATAGAAACCGATCGTGCAGAACGCTCACAAACGACAGCATCAGAGAGTTCAGCATTCAAAATATTAGAAACCCTAATTTTCTTGCTAATTTCACTGGCTACAGTAGCAGTACTATTCTAATTAAATACATAATTTTAAATTTAACATCATCTTTAACCAACTTTTTAGATTGTTCCAAGCGACCACTACAAAATAAACCATTTACAATAGCCAGCAAAGGAGCCATGAGAAGAAAGAAAAAAATTAAAGAAAGTATCTATTTCTTTCAGAAAGATTGCGCTCATTTAAATTTCCCCGCCATATCTACTTTAAGTAGTTCCGGCTTGCAACTCCAATTAGGTCATCCAATCAGAACAAGTTTGCGAGAAATCATCGGCGAAATACACAACCAACCAGAACCACAATCTCAGAATCACGCGACAAATCACAAAACAGCATTTCAATAACCAACGGTTTCTAAAAATAGCCTCCCCATACTTTAGGGCGACCAAGCAGATCAATCGCCCTGATCGTGGAAAACCTTGACAAACCCTTGGAGAACCAAGTATATGTAAACAATGGTTTACAACTAACAAAATATTTGCGACATTTTTCAGAACCGACACCTGTACCAGAGCCTGAGAAGGAGCCCGAAAAGGAGCCCATTTCAGAGCCAACCGGTTCTGAACAAGTAACAGATCTTCCTCAGTCCGTAGTCTCAGAAGGGGCAGCGACCGCAGAAACCGATCTCGAGGATCGCCCGTTTGAATGTAAAATCTGTAAAAGAAGATTTAAGACCGCACCTCCAAGAAGGAACTCAAAGGAGCAGATAAGGAAGGCGACAAATAAATTGTATTTTTTTTTTGTAAATACATGTATATTCCGATTTCCTCGTAGACGCTAATCCGTTCTCTTACAGCAATGATAGATTATTTTGTTTCAGCATTGTACATATGGTAAGAAATACTTTGATATCTTATCCTTGAAACATATTTTTTACTCTAGAAACTTAGTTTTTATCCAAGAAACATTGTTTATATCCTAGACATTTAGTCGTTATTTCCTCATTCACACCGTACTGACTAATCATGTAAAATTGTCTTTCACACAGAAAAAAAAAAAAAATAAAAAAAATGTAAGTAGTTAAAACTTCCCTCGATTTATTCTGATTTCATTGAAATGCATTTGTTAACACATGTATTTCTCTCCCTAGTCTAGCTCTTCCCCCTCTATCTACTCAGAGGCTGGGCGTGGTCTCATCTCTTATTCTTTGCCTGGGTTGACTACGGCAACCCCTCAAATAAACTATGGTTGTTTCTTGACCACCTTTCTACTTCAAATACTCTGCTGTAACTTAAAAAATAGGTCCAGTCAGCCCCGCGACCATGAACATCAATCGCCCTGGTCGGTATCCACGGTCATTTCCCCATGTCAACAGGTAACGCCTTGGCGATACCCGTACACTCAATTTGGCCACCAAACTACGTTTGAGAAATCAGAGCGATCGACCGCCTCGGTCGCCCTGACAATCAAACCAAAATTTAATAGATTTAAGCGTTTCAAAGTTACTCCTCAAACACCAAGCCAACCGGTCACCCCGGTCGGCCTTACAAAATTCTCGGTAACCAAAGTCGACTGGTCACCCCGGTCGGCCCCCCCCCACCCAACATCCCACACAGTAAGCGATCAGAGCAACCATCTGCACTAATCGCCAAGCCACAGCCACAGCCCCACGTCTAAGTATAATTTAATTAACACCCAGGTAACTGTCCCTTAGCAAAACACGTCCTGAGCGACCACCGCGATCAAACGCTGTGATCGCCCTAACTAAAGTAGATCCTATATTCACCCTGTACACAAGCCCACCTGTCACAAATAGTCACCCCAAAATCCCAAACACAACGACCAGAGCGATCGAACGTCAGGATCGCTAATCCAAAACACTATCACAAATGTTGTGCTGTACGGTACAATACAAAAACTCCATTCACACCATGTTACCAAAATTTCAAATCACCCCCAAAATCAGGTAAATCATCCCTATGTCCCCAAACTTTGTCAAACAAACCACTTACCACAATTCTTTAACCAAACCAAATTTGCAAGTTTCAGGCCACCCCAAAGCAAAGTTATAAAATAAAATCGCCCAGTATCGCTAAGCGATACAACTGGCCCAATGGTAATCTTAAGCATTTTTTTAAATATCTTAAACGGTCAATCTAAAACACCTTTAAAGCACAATTCTTTCTCAACCACCCTCAGCTACACAACCCTGTGTATGACCAGCAAACCACACAAGTACCCCGGACCAGACTCGTCACAGAAAGAGACGACAATTTTTATTTATCGTAAATTCTCTACAGTAAGTATGACATCACAAACCAGAACAGGTAAGATCAATACAACAAATCTCATATTGATAAACATACAGTCGTACCAAAGGTTATGACGACTCATTCATACAGTAGCCGACACTGTACACAACCAGCACAATGACGTCACAATGTCCTGTCAAGATTCACGTAGTTGCTAGTTGTAGTATATTACACCACAAAATCACTGTGCCCGCATCCAATGGCAAATTAACATGTTTATTACAAAAACTAAAACAAACTCACTCCATTTTACTACAGGTTAGAGATAAAAACCGGACTGACCGACAGTGAAACGATTTTAACCAATTATTTTCTTTTTAGCACAAAACACCATCAGTTGTCAGAAAAATAAGCTTACAGTATCCAAAACCACCAACAGAATCGACACGAGCACAGCCAGTCTCAAGACAGTCCCAAACAACTAATGGTCTACTAACGATCATCATCTCCAATTTTTGGAGGGACCGACGCTGCCGTGGTCCCCAAAATACTATCAAAGTCATACAAATCACATCATTAATCACAATATATACATCAAGCCCCAACTAATATTTTAGCTAGAGAAAACGCCAAATGAGCAGACAGTCGAGCACACAAGCGTACACCGAAGCGTACACTGATCAAAATACATATAGCTACGTCAACACGACAATTTCCCAAGTACTTGTATATATTATTTATTTTTTAATCTTGTTTTTTTCAAAAAAGTTTTACTTTGTAGTAGAACCAGAGCGACCGATCGCCACTGTACCACTGGTACGACCAGGTTGGACAATATGTTGAAAATTTTTCCAATTGATTACCTCAATTGACATTCCTTTAGGCACAAACCGAGAAGCAAGCCCACTGATCTTCATGCCAAACCAATGCTGTATTTCAAGCCGACTTTTCTTTACAGTAACAATGACCAGACCAGTGCTACAGTACAGGAACCCAAGATCCTAGTACAAGCGGTAGCACACCACCTGTCTCAAAATTGCAGCGATCACCAACACAGAAACTGTTAGAGCACAGTAGTGTAGACAACTGCGATTTCTCAGCACTATAACAGATTTGCGACCATCTTGTTCAGTAGTTGGATGTCAATCACAGTCATTACTGATAGCATCTCAGGACTGTAGCGATTGCGTTCATAAATGAACAAGTGCGACATCAGATCTACACTCTTGAGATAGAACCATAAAGTTTGTTTCAGAGCTGATACAGAACCACATTGGTACCCAATGCACTTCCCCCAGGTAAGGGAGGGGCTCAGTCATTACTGACAGCATTTCAGGACTGCAGCACCGAAACAAACCTTGAGCCGGAAGCGGAAAGGCAACAACTAAAAACTCCATCCAACCCATGAAATTGTGTAAAAGATAAAATGGTAACACAAATTTGATCTAATTATAGACAAACCTCAAAGAAGGAAACCAACTGAACCGATCGCCTTGATCGCCAATTCAAACAGTCACCAAAGCAGAACTGCCCGGATGACTTACAAAGAAAGCCAAGCACAAAAAGGAAATACCACCAGACCGCAAAGAAATGAAAACCAAATGAACCGATCGCCTGGATCGCTAGTTCGGACAGCTACCAAAGCAGAACTGCCCGGACAACACACAAAGAAGATCCAGCACCGAAAGAAGTACCGCAAGAAGCAACAGCACCTGTAAATAAAACTGTGATAGCTGTCCTTCGCATTGTGAAAATTGTACTTCGCATTCTCATACCCCAAGTGACAAAGGCTTTCATTCAAAAAGTAAAAAACCTCAAGAGAATACACATAAAGTAGGAAAGATTCTCACAACAAGCGAGTACCCCACATGTAAAGTAGCACCAACTTCATATCAGTGGACCCAAGCTTCCCCACTGACAATTAAAGTAGGAAAGAGTTAGTGTGTATTCTCCAGCTATTATTGGCAGTTAAACTTCAATACAAGTATCGAAGTTTGAACCGGGTAAAGG
>CAWVNT010000198.1:0-20464 GCA_963930775.1 Cliona cf. orientalis
GCCTTCCCAGAGGCGGGTCCATGTTGTCCGGTGCCTGAATCTTTGAGGCGACTTCGTCGACTTCGCCCTCGCGGAGTCTACATGCAGATCTGCCGTGCGGGTTCTCTCCAGTTACCTACTTCCCCAAGATCCAGAAGCCCTTCACGCCGGTCCTCGCCGCTTCCTGACACTAGGACGGCCATATTGCAAACGGTGGAGGCTTCAGATTGATTAAGAGCTGACGGCCAGCGCCGCTCAGCAGTGCTGGGAGTGACCACTCGTGGTCAAGTGGCCCCGGTCCCATCTGTACCTGAAGAAGATGGTCATCTCTTCTGTTTGGATCACGTCCTTCAGACTTTTGAGCACGTGCATTTAGATCATGTCCAGCTGAAGTACGTGCAGCCCGCTGTGACCCGATGCAGCTGCGTATGCCATGCATTCAAGAGCTCGAACTCTAAAACCTGACGCGATCGTCCACATGTCTGCCCCTCGAGCTTCTTCTCGATGCCGCCTGTCTCGGCCGAGATGGGCATCTAAGACTGAAGATGGAAGAAGATGTCCAAGAAGATCTTCGAGACATACGGTGTGAGAGGAGCATCTTACTGCCAAGCATGAGATGAGAGCCCCGACTCTGGCCAAGAGGATTTCTCTGAAAGCGCTCAGAGCTGTCTCTGAGGGTTCTCGAATGATCTTATCGCAAAGAGATCCACCAAGATCCCCAACTCCGAGAATGATACTCCCACTGCATCTCAAAGCGCTCCGGTGCACTTTGTTGCGTCTCTCGCGAGGCAAAAGGCCCGACTCTCGGGCTCTTTGATGCAGTTCTTGTGCTGCGATTCATCGAAAGATCTATTGCCTTCACTAGCTGGGTGGTTTATTCATTGACTTGGAGTTTTCATTCAGTTGCTTGCCAGGCTTTTGCTTGGAATGCAAGCGGACGCACCAGCATGTCATGGTTGCGCATGGTTAAAGGCATGCTTGGCTTGGCCTATTGGACGCTAGCCATTCCACAAACGTTCCTTTGTTTGGCACAATGGTTTGCTCGGCTCGAGGGAATTCAATGCTCCGTCCATGGCCGACTTGGGTGATATGATGATTTCTGTTCATTTCTTCAAATCTCTTCACTTCTTCTCCAGCGCACTTAGCATCACAGCAATGGAAACGCGAAACGTGGTGACCTTTAACAAGGCGCTGAAACAGCTTCGGGGCACCTGGCGGACGGCCGTGGACGCCTTGTGCCTCGCCAACTGTGCTGGAATGAAGCTCACGGAGGTGTCTGGCAACACGGCCATACATGCTTGTTCGAGGGCTACGGCTTGGATCCGGGCCTTAATCCTATCACGTTGGATGCAAGAGGTGAAGATCCCGAGTGGCTTTGTGACCCGAAGTACTCTCACCACCTCTGTGGGAAGGCTCCGGAAGCTTTGGAGCTCAGCGCTGGCACTGCTGAGAACATCGGAGCTATGTTCTGAGAGGCCCAACATCGTGTGCTACAACTCGACTCTGGCAGTTTGTGGCAGCTGGAAGAGAGCATTGGCTTGTTTAAGGCGAATGGTTGAGCTTTTCATGACAGACGCCACCTCATGGAACACGGTGATGTCAATCCTAGCCCTCAAGGATGAGTGGCAGCGTGCTCTCGTCATGTTCTTCGCAATGCCACTTCTCTCCATGAAGCGCGACGTCGTGTCCTACGGGACGGCTCTCAGCGCCTGCAGAGCGCATTGGCCTGCAGCTCTGGAGCTCCTGAAGGAGGGTTCAGGCTTGAAAATGCTTTTAGTCAGTATGTGAAAAATATCGAAGAATAAGCAGAGCACCTCAAAACCGGCGTTTTGGCATGTTCTTTGTATGCTCACTGGTGAGGACGCGGCTTGCAGCTGGCTGCGCCTGAACCTCGTGGCGATGAGCTCCGCGATCACTGCGTTGCCCTGGTCGCGGGCACTGAAACTGGTGCCAGGCGGGTCTGTGGTAGGCCTTAGCGCGCTGGGTGGCCGCTGGAGTTGGACCTTAGAGCTCTTACGTCAAGCTGAGAACAGCCGGCTGGAGCTGGACGTCGTCTTCTACAGCCAGCAAATGGAGCGCTGCACGTGGCAGCGCACTAGCACTTTGCTGCTACAGATGGAGAAGGCCTCGGTGCGGCCGAACGCATTCACCTACAGCTCCTTGGTGTCTGCATGGGCAGGAGCGGAGCAGTGGGAATGGGCTTGTGCGACTGTGCTTGCCCATGACTTGACCATTGGACCAGCACTTGGTAACGTTGCCATAGGTGCGTTGTCTTCTGCAAGCCAATGGCTTCTATCCGGAAGCTTTCTGAGTGAGAACCGGCTCCGATCCTTGCAGCCTGATGCCATCACCTTGAGCTCCGTTGGTGATTCCTTTGCAGAGGCTGCTGAATGGGCCAGCTGCCTGTGGTGGCTGATGAAGATCCGTAGAGTGCCCATGACAGACTCGATTTGCACCACGGGCTGTTCGGCGATCAATGCGCTGGAGAAATGCAGCCTCTGGAGGCCCCTTGGCGCATTTTTAAAGCTTACTGTGCATCTCAAACCTGCCGCACTTCCCCAAACACTCCACACGAGGTCTTCCCTGCACATCTTGCAGAAGCTGGACATGTGGACTGCCGATCTGGACGACATGGTCTTCAACTCGGCGGTTGTGGCATGCGAGAAGGGGGAGCATATGCCGTGAATTTGCATCAGGCTGCGCCGCGCGCTTGTTCTGAGGCGTGGCAACGTGCCAGAAAATGGGCCTGTTTCGAGTCAGGTGCTTAGATTCAGATGATGCATGGACCATTGAAGTGCCATCACCAGCGCCTTCGTAGCTATTTCCTCTCTGAAGTCATCACACCATGAAGCAGGCTGTCAACAATGCTTCTGGAACATTCCTATGCCCAGACCCTAAGTACAGTACACTAAGTGTTTTGTTTGGAGGTCCTTGATCGAGTCTTAGCGGACGTTGGCATCTTGTCGGCTAGCTATCCGCAAGCCTTGGATGAAGATGAGGTTTGGGACCTGGTTGGATGCGCGGAATGCGTGCCTGGATTTTGCCGAGAAGCACAATCTCTTCAGGTCCTGTGGTGTGAAGCCGCAGCTGATGCTATGGCTGGCGGTGCTTTGGTGGCTCGCCATCAGTGCTTACTGCTTCCATTCTTGGCTCAGCAAGGGATGTCGCTTCTACATGCCCTTCATATCTGATATGGGCCTAAAGGCACACCTCCCCGTGGTCTTCCTAGTGGGCACAACAGTGGAGGGTCTGCTCCTAGGGCTGTGGCTGCTATGGAGTACGATCGCCAGGTGCAACATCTTGAAGACGCTGCGTCTCAGACTCTTTATACTGGAATTCCTTTGTGCCATCGCAGGAATAGCTTGCGTGACCGGAACGTTTTTCATCGGCTTCGTCCCATGGGACACATACTCCTATTCGCATTTTGCTTGCGCCAGTGCAGTGTTTTGGGGCGGCTGCTTCTATTCCTTCTTCACGTGCTTACTATGCCAGGGCATCAGCTGCGAGTATTGCTTGAAGAGCTTGGGACCGCATAGCCAATGGCGAACGCTCTACACTTGGCTTACACCTCTCTGCGGCGCCTAGGGCCTAAGGTTCATGAGATATCCTCGCGTTTCAGGTGCTTCCTTCTTTGGCGTCTTTCTGTGCCTCTGTATGGCCTTTGATGCCAAGCCGAACTTCTTCACCTCAACCTGGTGGCCTGAGCTACAACGCTTCGCGCACAGCGACTTCAGCAGCTACTGCACAGGGCGCCACTGGGCTCATATACTTTTCACTCTTTCGTTGTAAAGGCGAGAGCTGGCACGGCCTGCCGTGGGTGAACAGCTGCGCCCTTTTTGAGTGGCTCACCCTAAGCCTGCTGGGTGCTTCTTTGCTGGCAGGGCAAGCAGACATCGAGCTCTATGCGCAGTTGAAGGAAGGCTATGAACTCCAGGTGGTCGAAAGCAAGCCGCGGTGCTGGAGCTTTCCTCCAAGCTGCGTGCGCCGCTGTTGGTTGGCACTGCTCTTGTGGCCTCCCTTGAGCTTCTTCGCAGCCTATGTGGCTTGGGTGTCCTCCGGCTGCTCGATGCTTCCGCCCTTGCTGTCACATCTCGCTCTGAACCAGCATGCGAGATGGATCTGCCGCATCGGCCTCGTGCTGGGCGACGCGCTGCTGCTCATATGGTTCATCCATCTCTTCAGCTGTCAGCCCAAACATGCCGACCTCCTCTCGCTAGGCTTCCAGGTAGCTGGCGCGGCCTTCATGATCTGTGGCTTCTTGGGAGTCCTGGCGCCATGGGATAGCCATCTGGCCGTGCACCTGCTCTCGATGGCCTGCATTCTTGTAGGAGAGACCATGTAGAGGCACCCAAATCTGCTTGCCAGGCTTCGGGCTGATGTCCACAAGTCAGATGTGCACCTCCTTCCATGAGTGGTTTGATGGCAGCAAGAGGCATCGCTGGCACCGGCACCTGAGACTGCTGCAGTACCTGAGCTGGTTCACGACTTGGGCTAGCGTGGGCCTTGGAGGAGCCTGTTTCTGAGGCTCTCGACATGTGGCAGGACTTGGGCTCGCCTGGCAACTGGCGCTCGGAGCCTCTACGTTGAATGCGCAGAAAGTGATGGATGACTTCGCCTCCACTTGCGCTGGGAGCAGCTCCTGGAGTCAGCTCTATGCGCTGTGCCAGTGGCTCTGCATGGCCAGCATGCACTGCTTTGAGCCTTGGATCGGAGGAAAAAGGCTTATGGCCCAAGGTGGTTTGCTCCATCTGCGACTCCGAGACCTTCGCCTCCAAGCAGCTTGAGAGCAGTCCCCGAGAGGCCTGATGTGGCCGTGTGCCGCAGGATGAGTGCCTGAAAAGAAGCTGCCTGCCTTTCATAGCCCGCCGCAGCCGGTTGAAACTTCACATTCTGAACAAGCTCAGTGGATGAACAGTAAGAAGATTCTGCGCGGCGTAGCTACCAGATCCGCTTACGAGATCCGCTGCTTGCCGCGTATTGCCAGGCTTTTCATGCGTTTCTAGCCGGACTTGGGCGCAGGCGAGATGCGGTGCAGCATTCCGGTGCAGACAGCATGTTCAGGCGCTGAGATCAGGGTGTATATCGATGCACTGAGGAGTCGAGATACGCCGCAAGACAGCAGGGAGTGGCCCCAATGAGAAGACAGTACCAATCATCTCAATGTCTCTCAGCATTGACCTTCTAGTCGAGGAGTTCCTTGGCAATCTTGGGTCGTGATGAGTTTCTTCAGACTTTGGGTTTGAGTCCAAACCTGTTTCGGCCCACAAACATGCCTAAGACACATGTTGAGGCTCATCTCTGCCTTGTCCGTCTTCCAGTGCCTTAGCGCAAGCTGGGTGAGAAGAAAACATTCTTCTTTCGCATGCGAACTGAGGCAGAGTCCCCCGGAGAAGGACCCTCAGCACGAAGCTCGCAAGGTGGCGCGGCCTTGGTTTGGACGCTTTTCGCCGGGGTGCACCCTGTGGGGAATCTGAACGCCTTTGTCTGTTATGTACAGTAGATACACATGAACACTCTCAAAGTCGACTACATTACTTCGTTTCGGCTACGATTCGGCAGTTAAGATCACTCCTTGGCCGGCTTCTCATCCAGTTGTATCTTGCGTCGGACTGGCTCATGGTCTTGTCACTGACTAAATAGGCTCCTAATGATATCACTGCGGACAGTGGGCCGGTTTGAGGTGGCCAGTGCAGTGGGGAGCCTCAATGCTTGGGTTGCGAGCTCTTGGAATGCCTTAAGGCTTGGGCTCCCAACTACGCTCAGGCCCGAGTGTCGGACAGGTTTCAGACCTCGTTTCAGGCCTCCGCTGCGCCGATGCATGTCCAACCCGCCTCCCAGGCACATGACTTAAAGGCTTAAATGAGCTTAAATCACTGCCCTGTAGGTGAAACGGGAGGATGCGGCCCTTTCCAACCTCGTGGCTTGTCAGAAGCATAGTGTCGATGTTGCCTGAGGCACCGCCACCGGGGCTGGCGGCCTTGAGCGCGTTGGCTCCACAATGGGAGGCCTTGGCGGCCAGGAGTCCACCTCGCTGCGTTAAGGCGAGGCTTGTGGCCAGTTCTTTTTCTTGCTTTTCAAGGTGACCAACCTGGTGAGGCGATTGAAGTCGCAGGCGCTCACTGAAAGATATCATATCATATAGATATCGAATCCGTTTTCTGTTCGTTTTCTCAAGGAGTTGCAATCGGTATTCGAGCGCTACGTTGGTCCTGTGGCCCATTGCAGCCTGGTGGAGGAAGTGGCTTCCATCACCTTTATCAGCTCTGAACATGCGCAGGAGCGCTTGAGGGATAGGCTTCGAGTCTTTTCCGAATCGAAGGCGGCCATCGATCGCTATGATGGTGGGGTGCTGGAGGTTCGAATTGTGCCCAGAATAGAATAGACTTATATGAAAGCGGCACCGAGGACAAGTCAGCCCCTGGGGAGGCTTTAGCCTTATATCCCAAGGACAGCACCTTCCGACGCACCGTGGAAGACCGCATAGGGAGCCTGTCGCAATGCCACCTGCGACGGGGTGAAGGTTGGATGACGCTCTTCAGGGGCTCGATTACGAAGCAGCTCAGAAGGGAGGAGGCGCTGAATCAGATTGACTTCAAAGGCAGTCTGATTGGTATCGCGTTGGAGGCCCCTTGACCTAGTCTAGCCATGTCTAGCCATGTCTAGCCCTCTTAGACACTGGTTAAGGCCCCGAGCTTGGGCTCTATACCTGGCATGGAAGGGATTGTGCTGGGTACGCCCCTGGTGCTATGATCTACGGCTACACAGTGCTCTGAGGCATGTCCTTAGGAAGACCCCTGGGTTCAGACTCTCCAGACTCAAGGCTTCCCTTTGCCAAGTGCAGAGGGGAGAAGTCGCTGGGGCGAGTTTTTGTGTTGGTCGGCGTGCGGATTGAAAAGCGTCTCCAATGAGCTGGAATCATATGATATCATGGCAGCCTTGGCTCGAGATGAGGCGGAAGGCTGCTCTATTGGCGCTTTTGGCCTCTGCCTCTGCCCTGTGTCCACCACCAGGTGCTTGTCGTCCACCTCTTCGACACCACGTTGGGCAGCTTCGAGAGCCTCAAGGAAATGCCTTTCTGGCAGCACTAACAGGCTTTCTGGCCTGTGTGCTATTGGTATCACCTGTGCAGGCACGAGTCTTCTCTGTCGGGGACCTTCATGGAGACTATAAGAGCACCATGGAGATCCTGAGCTCCTTAGGTCTGGTGGGCCAACAAGGTGAGTGGACCGGTGGAGATTCAATCTTGGTGCAGACCGGAGACGTCTTGGACCGTGGGGAGGAGTCTGGCCCCATCTTGAGACAGCTCTTCCGGCTGCAGGATGAGGCTCCCTCATCTGGCGGCCAAGTGATCCTGTTGATGGGTAACCACGAGCTAATGAACCTCCAAGGTGACTTCCGTTATGGCACCGACAAGGAGACAAGATCCTTGGAGCCATCCATGGAGCGGCGCCAGATCTTCGAAGGTGCCTTGGGTCAGGAGCTACGAAGGCGCCTGCAGGTCGTGGCCTTCCTGGATGGGGTGCTGTTCGTGCATGGTGGCCTGGAGACGGCCAACATGAGTGTTGATGCCTTGAATGCAAAGCTGCGGGAGAGCAAAGACTTGGCAGATGAGGAGCTATTTGGGGAGCATGGGCCTTTCTGGAGTAGGAGATGGGCTTTAGGACCTGAGCGGTGTGAAGAGCTTCAGGCGACCTTGGACGGCCTTAAGGCGACGAGGATGGTGGTTGGTCACACGGCGCAGGCAGATGGACGTGTACACCAGAGATGCAACGGCCGGCTCGTCTTGGGAGATTCACTCATCTCCCGATTCTATACCGGAACAGCACACCCCTGGGCCGTGGAATTCAACGAGGGCTCTGTGGAGGCCATCAACATCCGAAGCGGTCAGCATGTCAGGCTGCCGAATCCTTAAGCCTAAGGTTTCTGAGGTTGGTGTAGGCCCATCCGCAGCTTCTACTTGAGTGTGGCAAAGCTCAGGCTTGGTCTCCGGTGCACCGTTCCACTTAAAGAGTGAGAGAACTTCGCAGCACCAGAACTGGAATCCATTTATTGATTCAGTTCAAGGTGCGCTCTCCCAGAGGTGTCCTCACGACTCGACAAAGCTATCTTGCGTGCAGATTGCCTCAACCTGGGAGCCCCGCAGGGTGGCTGATGAAAATTGAGGGGAATGGCATCACACAGGTAAGATTCATGCCCGGAAGCGCAACCATTTGATAGCAAATCTCTCGCGTCTGCTTCGGGGCTCAAGATGTACGAATCTCTCTCCGACTTGAACTATCTCTTCCTCATCATGGTGAAGATGATGTTCCTGGGCTCCATTAAAGTGGAATTGTGAAGCGACTGTGACGGCTGAAGGATCGTCGACCCGGACTCGGCAGAGGGGAAGCTTATGCAGCAGCAGCGGGAGGAACCTTGCATCAAACGTGGATGTAGCGTTACAGTAAACATGTTAGGCAAGCAACAACGATCTGAGACGGCATGATTTGTTGCCAGGAAGAACTCAAGAACTTCCTGCAGCGACACAGCTTCGAGGGTATGAGGGAGAGGCTACCGCCGAGACCGAGAAGCGAGAGTACGGTTTCCTTCGAGTCGCTAACACCTATGGAAGTGGCAGAGCCTTGGCTGCAAGAGTCTCCTGTTGCTTGCACATGCGGGGCTGGTGACCACGCAGTGTAGCAGGTCGCAGGAAGGTTCCGGGAGGTATTGTTCTGCTCCTGGGGATATCGCCGGAGTTTCCAGTTCTGTTCAGCTTCGCATCCTTTAGAGATTCAGGAGCAGACGGGAAACAACTTGATGGTGGAGTTGTTGGAGGAGCAGGGAGTGAGGAAGGCGTCCAAAGCAAGCTCTGCCCTGAGAGAGCTTCGCCGGAGAAGCAGCTTATTTTCTCTCGCGTCGGCCCCCGAAGCGTCAACTAGCAGCAGCGAGTGTAAGCAAAAGCCGTGTTTGAAGAAGTCGGGGGCCGTTGACGGAGTGGTCTACACAGTTGTGGTGTAGACCAAATGTGCAAAACATGTTGTCGAAGGCGCCCTCGGAAGACACACGATTTGTCGTGGAGGTCTGTGAGTAACAGTGTTTAAAGGTAGCCGTTTAGGCTGCGACTTGCGCATCTTCAGGGAGCAGCGCTTCATGAGAAGCCCGAAGTCCTGCAGGTCCATCCTGTGCTTTACCTGGAGGTACAAAATCCGGGCGAATGGGGTGAGGGACAAGTGGGAATATCATCGTAAGCCAGTGCAAGTCTCGTCTTGTTGGGCTCAAAGACCCCAAGACACGTCCCGGCGACTTTCACGCGAGACCTTTGACCATGGTGAAAATGACGCTTCTCGGCTTGCTTAAGTTGAAGTGTAAGGTGTATGTCATTTGTTCCCGAATGCGTAGAGAACGGGTTCTCGTTTATGAGCGAGAGTCTCGGGGGTACCGGGTTTCGCTTTTGGGGGTCGCGTTTCGCGTGGCAGGGGGGAATGCTGGCATGCGCTCTGTTGCAGGGCATCGTTTCACGTGGCACGGGGAACAGAAAGCCGCTGGATTTCGCAGCAATGTGCGGCTCCGACCGTGGGATGTGACGGATGCGGCACCTGTACAATTGTGGGTACTGCATCGTGTCGAGTGATTTTCTCAGAAGGCCCTGGGAGGCTGTGACTTCTCGCATTGCACGCTGGATCCACGTCGCAGGCGTGGAGCTTCTGCATCCTTGGGCTGTCGGGCGTGCGTTTCGCGTGGCAATTGGGCACTGTGCAATTGGACACCTCCCAAGCGTGGATTCGTGTGGGAGGCGTGGCGTGGGATGTAGCGTGCGTTTCGCGTGGCCGTGCGGGAATGGCGGCAAGTGGTTTTCGTCTTGTGTCGTTTCGTGAGTCCTGGCAGTAGCGCAAGTATCGTACGCTCAGCACTGTTCCTTGTGCGGAGTAGTAGTAGTAGTAGTAGTAGTAGTAGTAGTAGTAGTAGTAGTAGTAGTAGTAGTAGTAGTAGTAGTAGTAGTAGTAGTAGTAGTAGTAGTAGTAGTAGTAGTAGTATAGTAGTAGTAGTAGTAGTAGTAGTAGTAGTAGTAGTAGTAGTAGTAGTAGTAGTAGTAGCAGTAGTAGTAAGAGGAGGAGCAGGAGCAGGACCACGAGTAGAAGAGTAGGAGTGGGAGTAGGCGCGGGCAGGTGGTCCATGCATGTAATGGCGTTCCTAGTCCGAGTCGTACCAGTACTTGGTGCTAGGTGTGTAGTAGCTCTCCTCGTGTCAGCTTGTCTCTTTTCGTGTCGTGTCATGGTCTCATGTCGTGTCACGCCATGTCTCGTGTCATTCCATGTGTCGTTTCTTTTCTTCTCGTGCCATCTCTTTGAGTGTGATGTCATGCGTCGCATCGCCTCTCCTCGTGTCATTTCCTGTGTCCTGTCATGTAATGCTGTGCACTGTGTGGTGTGTTCTGGCATCACTTAGCGTCTCGAGCCATCTTTATGGCGTTGAATCCAAAGTCATAGTCGATGTTCTACATCTTGCCGGCGTTGCGTTGTGGTATGCTTTGTAGTTGCGCCCCCAAACGTCTGTTAGTCATCACACTTGTAACTGGTCACCAAAAAAAAACTAAGTACTCTGTAGAAAGGTTTTCGCCTTCAGGTTCATGGAGTCTGTCTAGCTTTTGCCGTTGCCCCGTTGTGGTCATTCAGAGGCAAGACTGTGATGGCTGAAGGATCGTCGACCCGGACTCGGCAGAGGGGAAGCTTATGCAGCAGCAGCGGGAGGAACCTTGCATCAAACGTGGATGTAGCGTTACAGTAAACATGTTAGGCAAGCAACAACGATCTGAGACGGCATGATTTGTTGCCAGGAAGAACTCAAGAACTTCCTGCAGCGACACAGCTTCGAGGGTATGAGGGAGAGGCTACCGCCGAGACCGAGAAGCGAGAGTTCGGTTTCCTTCGAGTCGCTAACACCTATGGAAGTGGCAGAGCCTTGGCTGCAAGAGTCTCCTGTTGCTTGCACATGCGGGGCTGGTGACCACGCAGTGTAGCAGGTCGCAGGAAGGTTCCGGGAGGTATTGTTCTGCTCCTGGGGATATCGCCGGAGTTTCCAGTTCTGTTCAGCTTCGCATCCTTTAGAGATTCAGGAGCAGACGGGAAACAACTTGATGGTGGAGTTGTTGGAGGAGCAGGGAGTGAGGAAGGCGTCCAAAGCAAGCTCTGCCCTGAGAGAGCTTCGCCGGAGAAGCAGCTTATTTCCTCTCGCGTCGGCGGCATCGTCACCAGAAGCATCGCCGACCAGTGGCAAGGAGTCTTTTACATGGAAATCCTGCCTGAAGAAATCCAGTTGGGAACGTGGCGCAGAAGGCCAACTCTTCACAGTGCTAGTGTAGGTTTCTGGCGAGTGCACTTGGCCTTGGCCCCTTAGTCTGTCGGACGCTCTCTGCGCTCCAGCCGGCCACTTGCCGCAAAATGCGAGACGAGGTGGTAGGCTTGCTAGCGAGTGGGAACTTGTCAGTGGTGGAAGACCGCTGGCACTGTTCCGTTGTTCATAGGCCATCATTCTGCTTGGCACCACACATTTCACAACGATTGGCTCCAGCAGCCATTGTGAATCGGCTGGGTGTGGAGACTGCTCTTGGGCCTCCGCTAAATCCCTTCCAGTTCAATGAAATGGCTTTATTTTAAATTTCTTTTTGTCTTTAAGGCGCTTTTTTTCTTCGATGCTGGCAGAATCGCAAGCCAATTCAGCATCACAAGAGGTAGAAAATGCTAGGTCTACTGAGCAGGGTGAATGCAGTGAGCAACAGGAGTTATGTCGGTGTCACATCATCGTGAGCCTCGTCTTGTCACCTCTTTCTGGCTCAAAGAGTCAATCCAAGTCCCCGCAACCCTCACGTGAAGACTCTTGATCATGGTGAAAATGACGCTCCTTGGCACAGTTAAGTGCAAGGTGACAAGGTGTATCATTTGTTGTTGTACCGCAACTAGTGGTTATTTAGAGGCAAGGGTGTGGCGGCTGAAGGATCGTCGACCCGGACTCAGCAGAGGGCAAGCTCCTGAAGCAGCAGCGGGAGGAAACTTGCATCAAGCTTGCGCGTAGCGTTACAATAAATATGTGTATATATAGGCAAGCGACAAGGATCTAAGATGGCATGATTGTTGCTAGGAAGATCTCAAGAACTTCCTGCAGAGACACTGCTTCGAGGGTATGAGGGAGAGGCTACCGCCGAGACCGAGAAGCGAGAGTACGGTTTCCTTCGAGTCGCTAACACCTATGGAAGTGGCAGAGCCTTGGCTGGGTTCAGGTCCTTGATTTACATGGTCTTGGACCGATGAGATTCTGTTGTGACCTGGACCGCTGAGGAACAGACAGGAAACAGTCTGGCAGTGGAATTGCTGGCAGAGAAGGGTGTGAGGAAGGTGTCCGCTTCTAGCGTGAGCTCCGCTATTTCATTGCTTCGCCGCAGAAGCAGTGCATTTTCTCGCTCATCGGGGACATCGTCACCAGAAGCATCACCGACCAGTAGCAGGGAGTCGTTTGCATGGAAATCCTGCCTGAAGAAATCCAGTTGGGAACGTGACGTTGACGGGGAACTCTTTACAGTGCTAGTGTAGACATCTGCCAAGTGAACTTGGCCTTGGCGCAATCTGTCTTGAGCTATTTGCGCTCAAGGCGCGTTTTGCCTCGCATGCCAGATTTCTCATTGCCTGGCGCTGACCACGTGGGTCCGCTGAAGATGAGACGGAGGTGGCATGTTTGCTGTTTGCTAGCGAGTGGCAACTTGTGAGTTGCAGAACACCGCCTGCACCGTTCCTTGATTCGTAGAAAGCCATCAAACTGCTGACCGGGATACTGTAGAATTTGCAAAGCATGGCTCCAACCATTGTGAACTAGCTGAGTGCGGGCGGTACCGGAGATGCTTTTTGGCCTCCGCTCCATCCCTTGCTTGTCACTGGATAAGCTCTGTGGCTGCTGTCAGAAACGTAAGCCAATGCAGCATCACAATGGGGAAAAGAACCAGGTGTGCTGTCCGGGGTGAATGCAGCGAGGGACCGGAGTTATGTCGTTGAGTCGCCTGCAATTTGATCATATCCGAGAGCAAATCTTGAACAGTTTGGCTCAAAGACCCCCACCCACGTCCCTGCCACTTTCACCAGAAGTCTTTCGACCATGGTGAAAATGACGCTTCTCGGCTTCCTTAGGGTGAAGTGCAAGGTGTAACATTTTTTCTTCAAGGTTGTCCCGCGTCTAGTGGTCATGAAGAGGCAAGGGTGTGACGGCTGAAGGATCGTCGACCCGGATTCAGCAGAGGGGAAGCTTATGCAGCAGCAGCGAGAGGAACCTTGCATCAAGCTTGGATGTAGCGTTAAAGTAAACATGTTAGGCAAGCGGCACGCATCTGAGACGGCATGATTGTTGCTAGGAAGATCTCAAGAACTTCCTGCAGAGACACTGCTTCGAGGGTATGACAGAGAGGCTACCGCCGAGACCGAGAAGCGAGAGCACGGTTTCCTTCGAGTCGCTAACGCCTATGGAAGTGGCAGAGCCTTGGCTGGGTTCAGGTCTTTGATTTACAGGGTCTTGGATCGATGAGATTCTGTTGTGACCTGGACCGCTGAGGAACAGACAGGAAACAGTCTTGCAGTGGAGTTGCTGGCGGAGAAGGGCGTGAGGAAGGTGTCCGGAGGAGTAGGCTCTGCCCTGAGTATGCTTCGAAGCAGTGCATTTTCTCGCTCATCGAGGACATCGTTGTCGCCAGAAGTGTCACCGACCAGTAGCAGGGAGTCGTTTGCATGGAAATCCTGCCTGAAGAAGTCTAGTTGGGAACGTGGCGAAGGGGAACTTTTTACAGTGCTAGTGTAGACATCTGCCAAGTGAACTTGGCCTTGGCGCAATCTGTCTTGAGCTGTTTGCGCTCAAGGCGTGTTTTGCCTCGCATGCCAGATTTCTCACTTCCTGGCGCTGACCACCTGGGTCCGCGGAAGGTGAGGCAAAGTGGTATGCTTCCGAGGACTGTTCGTACGTGAAACTTCCGTGCTGCCGGAGCAGGGGAGAGTTTTGCTCACTTGTACAATTCTTGAAAAGGTGCAGTGGGGCAGCAGGCTTTGAGGATCGATTCGAAGTTGTGTTGTCATGCTTGTTTCCAATCAGTGGCTTGATCTATTTGGGCCCAAAGACTCAACCTTCAGTTTATACTGTTTTTGCATCTTTCCTCATCATATCATGGTGAAGATGATGCTTCTTGGCTGCTTTAATTAAAGTTGAAGTGGGTTGAGAGCTGATACGTAAGCCTTCTCGTAGCAAGTCTGACCCAAGGATCGTCGACCCGGACTCGGAAGAGGGCAAGCTCATGAAGCTGCAGCGAGAGGATATTTGCATTAAGCATGGGTGCAGCATCGTCGCAAGTCTGTTTTGGGAAGATGCAACAATCTGAGACTGTGAAAACAATGCCAGGAAGACCTCAAGAACTTCCTGCAGAGGCACAGCTTCGAGGGCATGCGGGAGAGGCTGCCGCCGAGACCGAGAAGCGAGAGCACGGTTTCCTTCGAGTCGCTAACGCCTATGGAAGTGGCAGAGCCTTGGCTGCTTTGAGAGTCTGCTGACGCTTTTTGGGGCTTCCGGGTTGGTGACACTTCGCTCAGACATCTGGCGCCTGATTGAGGAACAGACAGGAAACAGCTTGATGGTGGAGCTGCTGGCTGAGCAGGGTGTAAAGAAGGTGTCCGGGGGAGTGGGCTCTGCGCTGAGTTTGCTTCGCCGTGGAACCAGCAGGGCCTCGCGCTCATCAGCATCTACCAGCAGTACCAGCAGCAGCGAGTTTGTGCTGAAGTCTTGCTTGAAGAAGTCCAGTTGGGATCATGATATTGGCGAGCTTCTTACCGTTGTCGTGTAGACCGCGTCTACTTGTCCGTCTGTGAGGTTTGACTCCGGTTTGACATCACATTGGTCTTGAGCTGTCTGCGCTCAAGTTGACATTTGCCAAGCCAAGCTGATATGATACTGTATCTCTGATGACAGTTTCGTCCAGCCTTCATGTAGGCAATTGTGCTCTCTGGGGGCCGTTTGACCCCCCGCAGCTTTCTGTTTTAGGTCTGTCTGAGCTGTTGTCTGAACGCTCAGCGGCAAACCTTGTTTCAGTGGTGCTTGCAGAGCAAGCACCGTTCTTTCTGGCCAATGCAGCCTCGGGGCTGTTGATGGGGGACCTTTCGCCTCCAAGCTAGCCACGGTCGTAGAGGCAAAAGCGCGACAGCTGGAGGATGGCAGTGCAGGGACGCGATGTTCGTCTCATTTCGGCTCAAAGGCTCAACCTGAGGGTCTGTACTGTTTCGACGGCGAACTCATTTCGTCATGGTGAAGATGATGCTTCTTGGCTGCCGAGCTGTGCGAAACCATGCTTTCTGCGTCTCAGGGACCCCGATTCAGCAGAGGGGAAGCTGAAGAAGCAGAAAGAAGAGGAGACCTGCCGAGTAAATTAGGCGACAAGTGCCAGGAAGACCTCGAAAAGTTCCTGCAGAGGCACTGTTTCGAGGGTCTCAAGCAGAAGCTGCCGCCTAAAGTCAATGCAAATTGCATTGTGTCGTTCGAGTCACTGACGCCAATTGAAGTGGCTGAGCCTTGGCCATTTCGAGGCAAACTCAGACTCAGACAGTCGCCAAGGACATGACGGGGAATATCTTGGCCAGGGAGTTGCTACTTGACCGTGGAGTGAAGACTGCGAGGTCAGGGCTGAAAGCAGCACTAGGTGGGAGCTGGGTTCTAACTCTAGCTTTCAAACCAGTTTCAGGGGGCAAAGAGGACGCGAAGATTGCGAAGGAGACCAAGGGTGGATACCCACCACGCAAGTCCTGCCTGAAAAATCCACCTGACCCTTCGGACGACATGGTCTGTACAGCCCTAGTGTAGACATCTGTGCTGCGTGGAAGAGGGCTCTGTACCCCAGGCAAGTAAACACGTGCAAGGGCAGGTCGAGGGAAGTTTGACCCGGACCCCCTTGTGGATCAGCGTTTGAGATCCGTCCCATGTGGAACTTGCATCTTCGTGGAGAACCACGCGGCGCTTTGGCCGTGGAGGCCTCTTGGGCCTGTCTGCTAGCCACAACCTGCCGCTGCCAGAAAGATGGAATGTGAGAGGCTTTTCCACGTTGAGAACCATCACTGGAACGTTTCTAAATGAAGATGTCCTTTGTGCCAAAGGCGTGAAATAGACATGATGGAGGACTGCATTCGGAAAAGAGGAATCATGAGATATGAACTGGACATCGTGAGCCCGGAATTGTTAGGCATAGGCTATAGGCCTGTGTGTGATTGTGACCTGCAAGCAAGGAAGAAGCTAAAACCGGAGAAATGCACCCTGAGACGCATGTGAGATGACTCGAGCTGTGTTGAACTCGCCGGTGTCGCCATGGCGCAAGTCGCGCCTGACGGATCCGCTGCGCCGGCGCAGCCAAGCTGCTGCCAGCGCATCTGGTTGCACCTGGGCAGCAAGACCTGATGAGATTGCGAGAAGTTGGGACGATAGCAAATCTTGATCAAATCTTGAGCTTCTCCTAAAAACCTCATGATGCACCGGCGCACGTGTGGCAGCATGGAACGTGGCGAGCTTTAGACTCTTAGACGCTCAGACGGAGCCAGGAGCTTCGTAGATGCCGCAGCGCCGCCCTGTTTTCCACTCGCAGCATCCCTTTGGAACTCCGCCAGGACGGTGAGGAGGCGAGTAGTACAGCCTTGGCGCATCACTTCTTCTCGGGCCGGTCGCTAGACAGGCGTGTGGCTGTCCAAAGGGAGCGTGAAATTTTGAACAGGCGCGCGGTTCGCAAGGATCGTCACAGCAAAGGAGAGGAGAGAAAGGCCGCGTTTGAGCGGCAGGGCTCCATCTTGGAAGCGCTCCTCGGATTAAAAGAGGCATTTTCTTGCTCGAGAGCTGAGGGCGGTGTCCGGAAAGGTGGTGGAAGAGCAACAGGATTACTGGTAGCTGGTCAGATTTGGGAGAAATTCAATGAATTTCGATGAACCTCGATGAATCTCCAGCTTTGAGGGCTGTATTGCTTCGGACCAAGGCCCATCTTTGTAGTGCTGCAAGCCTTTCTGGCTTTGCTCTTCTGGGCGGGGCTGCTTGGGATGTGTCGATGCGGTAGCTAGGTCATCGGAGCGTCCCAGCAGTCTGAGCAGCTGCTTGGTGCGGTTGGGATCCAGGGAAGCAATGGAAGCTACATGAACTCGAGTGCCCTAGATTCTCTGGTCATCTGTGGATTGGGAACCTATTGTTGAAGCTGACGCAGGCACGTGCGTTGTGACAGACCTCAAGCGGAGAGAGTTCATGAGCTGAGAACGTGGCTAGAGACGGAACAACTTGAAAGACATGAGCTGAGAGCTGGATAATCCCTGGAGGTCCTCAAGAATCTGACCGAGAAGCGAACCGGGACAGAGGAAACCAAACGGTGCGGAAAGATGAGGTTAGAAGCACAAGATCAGGCATATGTGCCCGGTCACATGCGAGCCCTGCGGAAGTCGATCGAGCATGTGCGCCGAGGTTTATCTCGGCGACGGCCGGTCTGGACACGCTAATACCTGGCATGACGAAGATGGTGGTGCACAAGGCCACCAGCTTCCTCAACTCCCAACGCGCAGCTGCCAGGACTGTGAGGACTTACGATGGCAGGCGTGGAGATGGCTCACGTATCAGCGCCTTGTTCCCTTGGAAAGCGAAAGTCTTAGTGTAGAGAGCCGTTGACCTTTATTTATCCCACTTGCTCTAACTCGTTGAGTCTCCAAGGTATAGCCATTCTGGCCTGTCGCATCTTGGGCTCAGCGCACATCTGTGGCGGAGCCGAGGCATGTAGGCCTCAACGTCTTTATGATCTTAGTGGTGGGCATCCGCATGGAGATGTACCAGGGCCACTGGAGAACCATCGTGCCTCGCTTTTTGTTTTCTCTGGACAGAAGGGACTTCGAAGGCAGGATGTCACCCTAGCCCTTCTTGATTTAGAATAGCATATGGTTTCAAGGAGCTTTTCGCCATGTTGGAATGCCGGAGAGCCGTCATAGGGCACTGTGAGACTGACATTCAATACTTGACCACTAGCATTCCAAGAAACAGCTGGCTCGGCATAGGTAGTGGGGCGCAGGTGGTGCAGTGTGAAAGACATCTGAGGCCATCTTCAACTTGGGCGTCATTGGAGCAGCCATCAGCTTTGTGGGATGGCTAAAGGCCTAGCCTCTTCCAGCTTCATGCCGAGGCCTTCATCGATGGGCATGCCGTGCTGATTGGCGACTTGGATGTGGCCGTTGGCATCTGCGTTTGAGGCATGTCGGGTGGGGTCTACGCTTTGATGGGGCTGAACTTTGGAGAACCTCGGCCTTCTAAAGGCACCTCGTCACACACTGAGTCCTTAATCCTCAACTGGGAGGATACTCGCGGAGAGCTCAGATCTCAACGGCTTTTAGAAATGGCTCCCAAGGTTATCGAAGGCCTGAAATGCTGGTCTTACTGATACTCTTCTTGCTGGATTTGGCCTTCGTGGCCTGGATTTCCCCTCTTATTCTTTAAGGAGATGGCTGAGGCTTACATGGACAGCCAGGATCCCAACAGCGAAACCAGCGCCTTGGCGGCGAGTAGATAAAACTTGTGATTCAAGAGGAGATTTGTAGAATTTATATAAAGGGACGCCACCTCTTAGAGTGTATTTACACATATAAACGGCCACCTTTTGAGGTCACTCCGCTCATTTCGGTGGTTGCTCGGCAGCCTTCAGCACTTCAGCATCCAGTTGTGAGGTTATGGAGCTGGTGTGGTGCTGGGTATTCTTATGGGCCGCAATCTGGATGAAGAGGAAGAGGAGGAGCACGCGAAATCGTTGCAGTGGGAGAGAATCCTACAAGCCGTGGTGGCCTGCATAGGCTCGGATGAATCCAAGATCTACTGAAAATGCCCGAAAATTAAAGTCTTTTGATCTTTCAGGCGGAGTGGTCTTGCTGGCCCTGGTGATTTGGATGGCTCAGTGGCCTCCAAGGACCTTTCTGGATCAGACCCCTTGGTGCTGGAGCAGACAGGTCTTCAACCAGTCGATGTTTCCTGAGACGCTCGGATTCTCAAGGCAACTCATTGGCAATCTTTTTGTTGAACCGACTCAGAGTTCTTGTAGAGGAGCTAAAGCTGGTGCTTGATCACTCTGTTCATATGCCTCCATATGTCGCAGGGTCTAGCAAAATCGTCACGGGCTCTTAGTTCTTCTTTGGGACCCCAAAGATGAGGTTCAGATATCATTGCGTACGCTGTCGAGATGGCAGTTGCATCTCTCTGCCGCTCGAGGTTGCCGAGTTGTAGGCTTCTGTTCAGGTTTGATGCCATGACGAACCTGGACAAGGCGGCAAGCTTTGCTGAGAACTCCGAGTTTGCCTCGCACAGGTGAGCTTTCGAATTTGTGATCAGACGGGGTGGAGTTACAGCTGCCTGGCGTAAACCTAACAATACCTTGATCTGTCGTTGCAAAGGTCAAGATTAAATCTTGACGACTTCAATAGACCTCGACATGGAAGGCCAAAACATATTGTTAATCTATGATATATAGAGAGCGGGACGCGGTTTTGCCCGGGTTTTTTACTAAACATACGGCAATGTTGGTTCTTTTTTATTTTCCCCAGATTCTGGACACGATTTATTTAATTTCTTAAGAAAACCGCCCTAATGGATATATCTTCTTTTTTTTTTCTTTTATAAATTCACCCCAATTTTAATCTATAATTTATAATAGGATAGATTTTTCAAAGACTAAATATATGTTTGTGATGATCGTATATATATATTTATATTCTATTGAATAAAAGAAAAAAATATATTTTTAAATATATCTATTGAATATTAAATATGCTAGAGGCCGTTTACTTCCGCTGATTCTCGTCCTTTCGAATCGTTTTGGAGAAAAATCCGGGAATTTTCTGGGAAACGGTTAGCCTAAAACCAAAGACTTTTCGGGAATTTTTTGGGTTTTGGGTCGGTCCGTTTGAATTAAAATTCCGGGAATTTCTTGGGTTTTGGTTATGTCGGATTTTCCCGTAAATTTCCGGGAATTTGAGCGTCGGGGGGTTTTAAGTGGAGATTTTAGTTAAAATTGCGGAAATTGTGCGGTATTTGCGTTTCCGGTTATTTCGAATTCTGGTAGTTTGCGGGATTTATATTGATTCGGATTGTTTTGTATGATTGAAATAGGCTTAATTGGAAGATATAAAATTTGTTGGATATTTTTAAATTTAGAATGTTTTTGGCCTATAATCCAATGTATAGTGGAGAGACTTTTTATATGGCACGTTAATAATTGGTCGACATGATTATTTAATTCGAACATTTTGACGCGTTATTTGGAGAATTATTTGAAATAATTTTTCTCGTAGCGATCCTAGAATTTATTTTCTTATTTCTTTAAATACCGAGGGAGTTCTAAGAGGTAGGTTGTTGGTGAGGTTGTGTAAGTTTGAGTATATTCATACATTTTTTAAGGAGTTGAAGAAAAAATTGAATTTTCGTTGGTAATTACCTTTATTAT
>CAWVNT010000199.1:0-24595 GCA_963930775.1 Cliona cf. orientalis
GCGGCTCACAGCTATGTCATGGAGTGATAGAATAGGCAACAATAACTCCGGGAACCAACCTTATGATCTTGATGTGTAGATCCACTAAGGGGTTTGCTACTCCAAGGGGCTTTGATTCTAGAGTCAGCCTGATTGCCATGATTTCAGTTGTGTTGCTTTCAATGTTGCAGTCCTTGTATGAAATGCTTCTCTATCCACAGTCACAGCACGTTATCGTAAAGTGATGACTGTTTCCTTGGTGTCCTGTCGGCTCCAAAATCGCCAGTCACTGCTGACGCTGAGTGGTCGACACTTGGCAACAAAGCTTCTGTGAACCATTGTGCATTCACTTTTGTATAGGAAAAGGGTGCTAGCTGCTGCTAGCCTGTCGATAGAGGTTTGGTCTTAGCTCAAACGGTGTCCGTGGAGCACAAGCGACGCATGTGCTGAGGAAGCGCCAGGTGCAAGCCTTCGCGTCGGCTCCCGCGGATGCGCGGACATGTCACACTGAGGAAGATCCTGGGGATCTCTACGGCCGTGGGCGTCCTTGCCATGCTGGCCTTCTGCGGCTCGACATGTGCACCCAGGGCCATTGCATGTGAGGTCCATTGGCCAGCTCCCTGCGGAGTCTATTGGCCGTGCCAACGCAAGAGGTCTTGAAGGACGTGAAAAGGAATGCACAGAGAGCTCCGCGGAAGAGTCTCTGCAGCCATCCCTAGTGACCAAACGTGTAGAAACACCATTTCGGATGGTCGGCGGATGTTGTGGATTGACTTGAGTCTAGCGGATATATGACTTCCAAAGTACGCCCCTGCGGACAGGGTGACCCTAAGTAGTTGGCGTGGACTTCTCTAGCTTGCAGATGCGTTTAAGGCTTTTGGTGCTCTTCTAGTGGCTAAGTTCAGGGTCGGTGCAGGACGACATGACGCAGTTCTCGCAGAATGCCTTCGCGGCAGCTTGGCAGGACATGTCAAGGAAATCTTTCGACCCGGCAGCTCACTGTCATTCGTTGCCCTCACGTTTCGCGTCCAACGCCTCCTAGCCGAGGTCTTGCTCTTCCTCTTCAGCTTGCTGTTGGGGAGCTTGGGGCTGTCCTCTAGTCGAAGATGTTCCTGTTGGTTCCGTGTGAGGTGTGTCTCTGTGCTTTTGGGATCTGCACCCAAAGCGACGTCCAACGTGAGATAGAACTTGTCCGCCGAGAGCGCAGGAGACTTTCAGTATGCTTCTCGATCGACAAGACCGGCTTTGCCGTCCTTCCGGCGGTGCTTTGGAGGGGGCGAAGGGCACGGAGCTAGCAGCTAAATGATGTACCAGGAGCCTTTCAGAAGCTAGCTATCCTTCATGGTGCCTTGTGGGCCACATCGCACAACTTCCATCAACTTCCCAGGTGTTGGCAGAGTACAACTTGGAAACCATTTGTCGATCAGTTGCTGAACCCCTCCACGCATCTCCACGCAAGAGATGAGTAGCCCGAAAACTCATCGGAGACCCATAGTCGGCCAGGGGCCATCTACAGCGAGATTTCTGAGGCCGCAGATGAGTAGAGGTTGCAGTTTTCCATTTAGCCACCCTATGAAACCTCCAACGTTCTTCGGCCACCATTCGAGCTGCCAACCAACTCAGAATCCGTGAGATGGGGAGGCCCGCACCCTCATCGAGCAGCTCTTCTTGCTGGGCGGACGGCGTGAGGCTGGCATCATCGAAGGATGGAATCCACGTTCGGTTTTCTACAGGGATGTGAAGTCCACAAGCGAAGTTGGTGCGCTATGCGCGCAGTATATCCAATGAGTATGGCGTTGTCCAGCCTTTGAGAAGACATCCCCAGGCCTTTCTGGTTGAAGAGGTGTATGTAGTGTGGTCTCCTGGGGCTGCCCGACTAGATTTGACACCTCCACACATTCTTGTTCTCGATTCACATCGCCGAGCCCACATGCAGGCAAACGAGACTACTTGGATTTCCAGCGACCTGGCAATTCAGGTTCTCAGGGCTTGACAGGTCTTGACAGCGGATGGTAGGGCCACAGGTGTCATGTTGGTCTCCTGCCGTGCTCGTCGGGGCTTGGCCCATGACACCGTGGGTGTGGCCATAGTCGTGGATTGCCAGGCTTCAAACTCGCAAGTCAGAGCCCTTCTCAAGCAAGTGAGCGCTGTCTGCGAGGCGTATCGAACTGGAGAAAGTTTAACCCCAAACGTGATGACTTGTGTTTAGTACGTTGCGGCAATCAGTTCAGGTAGCACCTCGCTGTTGGAGGACGTTGAGGCGTATCTCCTGCAGGCGTGGCACCTTGTTTGTCTTCATGTCGAAGTTAGCTCCAAACACGTTTTCTTGCTATGCATTCTCGTCAGGACCTGCAAAGACTGGGCATGCGGGGCCGCCAAGGTGCATTACAAGGCCATGTTTGGCGCTAAGGCCACACGTTCTGCCGAATCGAGGCCAGGAGTTGGTCGTGGCTCATCTGACCATGTGCATTGAACTCCTCCACACCAGCCGCAGCCAGTAGCGCGGCCGACATGGTGGCAAGACATGGGCCAACATGACGCCATTGAGCAACTCATAAGATGTTTCGTACGTGCAAAGAAGCTTACAGAACAGATTTCGATCGAGATGACGTGGGCAACGACCTGAGATTCAGTCTTGCGTCTGGGGAAGATGCCATGATGACGTGATGGTCTGCCATGGAGGAGTCGATCGAGCATGAAGCCATTCAATTTCACCGGGCTTATGGGTGTCCAAACTTGGATCCAGGAGCCAACAGAAGGCGTTGAGAGGCTGTTGAGGGTGAGGGAAGAGGGGTTGGGGTAAGAGATTGCTTGACGTCTTTGGGGATTCTTGCAAAGGGTGCTCACAGATGTCATGTCGTGACTGTGACCCTCTTTTATCCTCTTTTCTTGTGGAATCTTGTGGATTGGATCGGTTCATCGCCAGTTTTGGGAGGCGTCCAAAGGGCAACAAGCTCTTCGGAGTGTGTTCCTTCATCCTAGTGGTGGAGATGTGTGAGCGCCTCTGCTACTACACCCTCCAAGGCTCCCAACGCAACTTCTTGGAAGATGCTGGTGGCAAAGGAGCTGTGGAGTCGATCCGTTCACGTGGCCACGTTTCATTGATTTGGCGGACACTTCGCAGCCATAAAGGCTTACTGTAAGCTATCTTTATAAGTTTGTATGTTCTTCAAATGCCTTTGGAGATCTCCAAGGCTTTTCTTGGGGAATGGAGTGCCTGACAGGAGAAGATCGTGGTATGCAAGCCTCCTGACAGAGAAGAGTCACGGACTCGGTCTAGTCTAAGGCTTCGGTGGCCTTTTCGGTGTCCGCCTGTTGGAGCCGCATGGACCGAAGTTCTACGGCTGTTGCGGCACTGATTTCACACTTGAGAATCCTTTAAGATCGTTGAAAACTGGTCTCCGTAGCTAATGAAACAGAGTCTTTTCATGTCTTTTCTAGGCGGTGAACCTTTCGCTAAGGTATGGTCTCCTACATGTCGTGCATGCTTGGAGGCTACCTGGCGGATAATCGCCTGGGTCGCTACAGGAGTGGCTTCTTGTTGAAGATATCTAACGGCTATAGAGGACCATCCTCTACTTTGCCATGGTCTACGTGTGTGGCGTGGCACTGGTCGCTGTGAGTGCCATACCTCACATCATGACATCCAGCCTGGGGGTGCCCACCTACCTGCGCCTTGGCATGATGCTAGGCTGCTGGATGGATCGCAGGCTGGGCGCCTTCGTGTTTGTGGCCTTGGGCACGGGAGCCATTAAGCCCAACGTGATGAACTTCGGAGCTGATCAATACGACGTGCAGGCCATCGCCGTCTCTTCATGGCTTGCTAAGTATGCCAGGATCCGGAGGAGTTGTCGCAGCAGAAGGCCTTCTTCTCCTACTTCTATTTGACCATCAACGTAGGCCATGCGAGTTCTCACCTTGCTTCGTAGTCGCTGAAGCGGATTGTCGATATGTCGGGCACAGATGCCCGGGGTGTGCACAAGCTATACGTCCGGCATCATCCTCTAAGACTATTGATCCACAACTGCCGTGTTAATCACCCGGCCAGGGGTGGTCTTTGCTATGGGTTTCACGGTGAACCTGGCGACCAGCGGCAGCACAGAGACATCTCCTGGCAGTGGAGCCTCAGTTGGATAGACTTCAAGCCCATACGGCCGAGGATATCTGAAGGCCTATCTCATTGCGGCTGGCGCCATGTTCATGGCTCTCACCGTCTTCGCCTTGGGCACCCCTAGGTTCGGAAGACCTGGTCCAGAGCAGCTCATGTCCTCGACAGGTACACCGGCAAGGGCCGAGCGCAACGGCGGCCCATGGCCAGCGTGATTTGGAAGCATCTCATCCACTCGGCCAAAGATTGCCGCGGGAAGCTGTGCGACGCTGGGACAGAGCCAGGGCTTCTGAAGTGGCTTCTGAATAGCGGCCTAAGAGATCTTGAGACCACAATTATGATCAAAGATGAGAAAGTTGTGATGCTAGGTGGTATCTTGGCTGCTCATCCCCATCTATATGATCGTTGTCCTGGTGGGCTCCTTTCTTGGCTCCTTCCCACAGCCCCTTGGAGGCAAAGCTGTTTGCCTAGTGCAGCCAGGCTCTCGCGTGGCCTCAGCTGGCTCTCCATGGTCTTGGCGTTGATCTCCTGTAGTGGCTTGGTGTCTTGGCAGAGCACACATACATTGAAGACCTCCTGTGGCTCAAGGAGTCGTAAGCGCACATGGGGACCACAGCACGCGGAGGCGCTCTAGGCATGCTCTAGGCATGCTGTATGCCACATGTGATTGCTATGTGGCTTTAAGTCTTCATGCGGCCAGCCATAGCTCGACGGCTTCCCTGGCGAAGATGCCTCTCCGCACAGGTGATCGAGGCTCTGCCGTGGGATGCTGGCAAGGTTTATTTCGGTGTGGCACCCAATGCAGACCTGGGCGCCGTCCGCCCCGGCCATGCCGGGCAGTTCTACCAGCGCGTGCTGCCCGTGCAACAGGTGCCCTTCGCCTCGCTGCACGGGCGAGTCCTCTTCAAGGAGGCCTTGAAGGATGGGACCATGGAGAGCTTCTTCTATCTCGCGGAGCAGTTCCGACGCTCTCAGAGAAGTTCAGAGAGCGTCTTTCAAGCTCTTGCTTTCCTCATCTCTTGCTTAGGTACTCAAGATGAGCCTACCTTTTGTGGTCTCACCACCCTCGCCATGGTCTTGAACTCCTTACGAATTGATCCCATGCGCACCTGGAAAGGCGCCTGGCGCTGGTACAACGAGCAGAACCTGGCCTGCTGCTTCGGGACGGCACGCGTCCGCGCCGAAGGCCTCTCCTTCGACATGTTCAGCTCCTTGGCGCGCTGCAACGGAGCGGAGGTGAAGGAGATCCGTGCCACGGGCACAGATTTCTTGGAGAGCTTTCGGGAAGCGGTGAGAGCCACGTGCCAGAGCAGAGCCTCGGTGAAGGGGATACGAGCTTCGAAGCGGTTATAGTCCTATGAACTTAAGTACATATTGAGAATAATTGCAATGTGTTGAATATGTTGAATATGTTATGAGATACAATACAACTATAGACTATAGATAATAATTTACGTAATACCTTCAACTAGAATGTTTCTTGTATGTCATATTGTCACTCTCATAGTTCCTGTGTCTCTTTTGTTAGCTCTTTGAGGTGAACGTCAATGTCTCGTGGTGTGCTACACCCGAGAGGTCTTGGGTCAGACGGGCGCCGGGCATTTCTCGCCCATCGGAGGCTATCACCAAGAGTCCGACAGCGTGCTCATCATGGACGTCGCCCGCTTCAAGTGCCGCGGCGCTCGAAACTTTCATGACTTTTCATGTTTTTTCATCGGTTTTGAGATGTGTCCCCTTTTTCCACCTCTTTTCCATCTATGTTCCATCGGTTTTCCATCGGTTTTCAATAGTTTTCATCGATTCCCTTCCACAGATCTTCGACTTTCTTTCACCGACACTTGCGAGGTATCCACCCCACTGGGTGCCCTTGCCAGACCTCGTGGACGCCATGTTGGAGACCGACCTACTGACGGGCAAGCCAAGGGGCTATCTTCACCTGCACGTGAGCGCCCGGGAGTGCAGCGCCGCCCCCATCTCGGTGCCCTTCCTGCCTCCGGCAGCCGGCAGAAGGTGGGTAGAATCAAAGAGCGTCTAGCTGCTATACCCCCTTGAATTCATAAGAGATACAAGCCAATTTAGCTCCACATAACCATTGGGGAGTCATATCGTTAGACCAGGTATTTACTGATATGAGATCATGTATCAGATATACGATATATACTAAACCATGTTAAAACATGTTAAAACCTTAAAACCTCAAAATCTTGTTCAATATGTTATAAATATATTTTATGATATTTCCTTTTAGCTTGCTTTGTCATAGCATGGCGAGTTGTGGTCTTGGTAGGTTGGTGGACGCCTTCGCAGAGAAGCTGCTGGAGACGGATGCCCCTGGGCCCTGCTGGGTGCCCACGGAGCCCTCCGTGGCGGTCATGAGACGTTTCCTGGGCGCCGTCGGCTCCGTGGAGCCACAGGTCTGGGGCCAGCTGCTGCCACTCGCAAGCTATTTCACATGCCTTAAGTCTTCATTTTGATAAACTGATCATTTTCATCTAAATAACTCTTAATTTTATTTAAGTTTGAAAAGCTGTTAATTAAATAATAGCTCTTAAATTAAAGACATGAACTATAATATGTAGAGATTATGTTGTGCAAATGCATGGCGTTGTCGTATCTCGTCTCTTGCGCTTCAGGCAGGTGGGATCCGATCTGGAGGCCGTGCACGAGATCTTCGCGAGGCTTTGGTCGTACCTTGGCGCTTGAAATCATAGAAATTCCATAGATGCCATGAAACTCCAACGTAAAACGCTGGAAAACATCGAAAAAGTGTCGTTGAAAGTGAACGTTCACCAAATCTTGTAGGTACCAGCCCTTTATTGACCTCTGCGCAGCCTATGATGTGGCCACAAGGCATTTCTGCGGCGCCGAATTCCCCGCCTTACGCTTCCAGATGGAACCGGATGGCCATTTGGAGCAGCATGTTGAACGATTTACATAGATATCATAGATTAATATTATAAGACTTTAAAAGATTTTAAAAGCGTTTGAAGTGTTAAGGCGAAGAAGTGTCGCTCTGGAGCTGTGGAGAGCTTTGGGTGCTGCTTCTGCTCTTATTGCCCGAGCATTTGCAGCTCCTGTGCCGTGGCTGTCCTTGAAAGGAGCTCTCGACTGAGGTTGTCTCCTGAGTTGGCGGCCAAAGGCCTGGCCCAGGGACTCGCGCGCACCATTCGAGGCCCTTGGGCGCTGCCTTTGGAGGCTCAACGTGAGACGTTGAGCCACATTTTACCACCACCGCGCGCGACCTGCGCTCGAAAAGGGGCTCAAGCTGGGTGTCGAGCATAACACAACGTGTCGACTAGTCATCACGATTAGTGATCCCGACGATGTTGGCACTTGGTACCACTTGCTAAGCCCTCTCGAGGCAGATTCACTCCCAGCCTTGGCCCTGAGGTCCTCCTGCACCGCCGGAACGACTTCATCGAGTCGCCGGAAAGCCAGGCAGGCAGATCACATGCTTGCCATGCCACCATGGTAGGGTAGCTTCAAGCCGCTGGACAGGCCCCTGGCGGGATCTCTACAAGAGATGTAAGGGAGGCGATGGATTGTGTGCCCACGATCATCTCCATCAATGCGCCTGGGGCGGTGCAAAGTGTGAGAGGCTTATGGAGACCTCAGGTTGGTTTCAACATTCTCTACAATGCCATGAACAATGCCTATCCGGCACAGGCTGCAAAGCTTGAGACATGCCTGCCACCGGTCCGGATCTCTCGGCAGGCGTGTCAAATGGACACGCGGCTCTTGGGCCAGCAGCTGAATGGAAGCTTCTTCAGCCTCGGCGACTCCTTCGGTGACATGCACCCGGGGATGGAGTCTAGGAGATCTTAGACATGTTGGATGGACAGCTTGTGGCAACTCCTGTTGTGAAAAGAGGTGAATGTCACCATGGCATGCTACGTGTGCTGCTTTAGTGGCCAGCTCTGTGGGTCCATGATGCCCCACACTAGTTGGTGCTAACACCCTCTAAAGGTATCATCTTGCTCGTCCCCATGAATGAGAAAGTGACGCTCAACCCGCAAGTGACGTTGTATTTCTGCAGATGCCTTTGGATGTAGAGCCCCACTGGATCCAAATATCCATAGCTCCATCGAAAGATCTATCTCCACCGCATCCCAGAAGTCCAGACGCTTAGATCGTGGCATCGCTCCGATGCCTTCTTTCCTGAGAACTGAAGTATTCGATATAATTCGCATTAGTATGTTATATAATCTAGCTGTGTTCTGTTTGCTCAAATAAGCCGGTCAAGCAGGATGTTATTTAGATTCACTCCCATCCAGCATGCATTTCACCCACCGCCTCAGGATATTTCCACTGCTGCGACGCAGAGGTTTCCTCCTCCAGCGATCCACCAAGTACGTCGTATCTTGGCCTGGGGTCAAGTCCATTGCCCGGAGATTGGCATGTTTGTAGACACCATGGACATGATCTCAGGGTTGGTTACCTGGCACCTGTCACCCTTGCATCTAACCTCAGATGGCCTTCTCGAGGTTGGTTTTGCTTTCGCTACCGCCGCGAATCTCATCGTGGCTTGTCCTGGTTGCTGAACTCTTGGCTCCTGAACTCAGGCCGCCCTGCTGGAACACCTTAGGCGCTCCAGATCCAGCCGAGGTGACTTCGTCCCTTGCCCAGAGGACCGCGTCACTGGTTTTCCCGCTGATTTTGGGTCTGTTTTCAGTTGGAAGGCCTCTTGGCGAGGCATGGGCACCTGTTAGGAGCTCCTGGGAAGCAGTAGCTGTGCCGATGGTCGACTGTTGTCGAAGTGCTCCCCTGGTGCAAGCCTGCCGATGACGCAGATGCACCTCAGTTGCTAGCGGATCTAGGGCATGGTGAGGTCGAGCTGTATGGCCCTTGCAAGGATGCATCAACCTTTCTGGGACAAGAGGCAAATCTCGAGGTCCGCCTTTTGGATGGCCGTCCCAATGTTCCTCACTGGTGCCACTTGGAGGTGAAATTCCCCTTACCACGCGCTTGCTTGAGGCTGGGGGAGATTCTCGTGAACCCGGTTGTATACCAATATGTCTTCGCAGAAGCGCCTGTCACGCCCCTTGGCGTTGCCTGTCATGCGTGGCCAATTGTCTTAAGCACACATGGTTGGAACGAGTTTCTTTGGGCACTTCCAATAGGCACTGAGGAGGAGATTGAGCTGGAAGGTCAGACATAAATTTCGTCTGAATCGCATACCATATATATGCATTCAGTTTCTCGATTACACTCATCTTAAGCATCTCTCGAAACTGAGGTTGCGTTCAATGCTGCAGGCATTGAACTTGGTGGCGGCAGGTGCGGTCTTAAGACTTTGGAAGGACGTTTACCCTCGAGGTTCAATCTCCAATGCTATTACCGCTGCTCTCAGTCCTTTGGTGCCTGAGAATCTCAACCAGGGGCATTTGGTGCCGCTCAGCTGATCCGTTGGAATCGAAATCAAGCTCCAAGTCACAGAAAAAACAAACAAAAAGCTGCATGGTTTAGCGATGTTCTCCACCTGCACCGCGCAAGTGGAGGGCATGTTCATGCATTTTCTTTAGATTTGTCTCCGTGTTTCAGAGTGAGCTGAGGTATTTCTATTACGTCAACTGTATCCTGGCACTCATCGGCCCTTCGCTTAAATGAAATTGCACTTGATGCTCTTATGGGGTGGTAGTAGCAATCGTCTAGTTGGTCTTGTATAGTGTTAAATGGTGTGAAATGCTAAATCGGAGGTCATTCTTGGATGTGATTCAACCTGCGGAGAGGCGCTCCAACAGATTGGCCTCAGGATTGGCGGTGTTCCTCATGCTTCCACAGCAGCAGGAGCACGGAGCGCCTACGCTGCGCACGTCGTGGTTGGCGACCATGGATCGCAGCGCCTCCTTGCTTGGCTCGGAGTTCGGATGAGAAACGCGCAGGGGTTGGAGCATGGGTAGGACTGAAATCTTGTGCCTAAGGAGGTTCTTTTCGGGCTGGGAGCTTCCATCGTAGACAGTTGGACGTGTAGAATGCCATTGAAATGTCTGAAAAGAGATTGACACTGCCAGCACATTGATGCCCGAGAGGCAGCGCCGTGGATCCGTTGGAGTCGCTGCTCTTTGCCACCTCTGTTGGGGTCCCGTCGGGGGTCTGCGACTCGGTGCGCTCCATCCGGCAGGCCACGGTAATACAAGAAAGGCATGAGGCGATGTGAGGCACGAGCCGCCCGCCTGGCTGCCGCCCAAGGAAGTTTCCATGGCCCATTCTTTAATCCTTTGGCTCCTGGCCCTGTTGGCCACCTTGATCTTCATCTTGCTGGCCGCTGGCATGGCTGGCTTCGAGGCAGACACAGCCACGCAAGCGGGTCACCTGCTGGCCGTGCTGTCGCCGCTCTTCGGCGTGCTCGTGGCGGCCCAAGCCATGACTGGCATGGTGATGTCGGAGCTCTCGAACCCTGGAGGCTCGGGCCTCCGACGTGTAGCGAACCCCCTCCTTTCAGATTGGAGTTAGATTTAAGTCTACGTCGTATAAGGTAAAGTCCAAGGGTCGGTTTGATGCTATCGAAGATTTTGTGAATTGCTTTCTGCGTGTTTCAAGCGTGAAGTGGCATCGTGAGCCTAGATGTGACGAGGCAGCGAGCTGTTCAGATCACAAGATATCATGAAACAGGCTTTGGGAGGCCCGCTCGGACGTCTTGAGATGCTTGTTTTATCTTGTTTTGTATCCTAAGAGGAGACTCACAGTGAAAAAGACTTGGCAAATGAGATCAAATGAATAGTTGCTCGGTCAGGCCTACTGGATGAGTTGAGGCAAAAGAAGAGCTATACACGAGCCTGAGGCCAACATAGGCCCAGCAGCTGGTTTGCGGGAGAGCTTTGTTGAAGCCAGAGTCATGCAACGACTCCTGCAAACCCATTCGTTTCTCAGATTTGCACCGCGAAAATGGGAGCACAGGTCTTGTGCGATGGTTTCGGGTGCGCACATGTGGTGTAGGGTCTCGTGACATCCGAGTCTGTCACCCTTTGGTTCGAAGGGTGCACGGTAGATGCTCAGGTCTCAGAAGCTGGGAGAGCAGGGCTGACATGGAGTCTTTGAGGCCTTGAGTGCAGCGAAATGCTTCACCTCATAGAGCGCCTCTGGATAGAGTCATGGATGGCCGGAAGCGCAATGACAGCCAGTGTGCTCCTGGGCTTGTGTAAAGCTAGCTGCGGTTCGCTAAGGTCAAGGACTTGATCCAGAACGAGCTGGTTTCCAGGTCGCAAAGGCCTCCAGAGCCTCAAGAGGAAGGGAGATCGCCCTGTGCCAGCTCCGTCCGACAGGTGTACAGTCTCCGATCTGATCGGTCTCACGTGTGAGGAGCGCGGCTACCGACAGCCCCCAGCCGGCATGCCCAGCTTCCACACCTCATCCATGGCATCCTCGAGCCCAGCCTCCGTGATTTCCAGCGCCTCGGCCGCTGTGAGCGGCCACTTGGGCTCCGAGGTCATGACAGCGAGCCCTTCGTGCCCCGGTCCCACCAGGACTACGAAGCTCCACGGCCTTCGGTTTACGGCCATCAGCAGCATGGCATGGACCTTCGAAGGTTTGAAAGCGACATGACAAGGTATGCTGAAGCGGAGGGTCGAGATCGCATGTACAGATCCACAGGTTACGACCTGGGAGCTCAGGCGGCGTGGTAGAAGCCAACCTAAGACTGTCTGTGTTTCACCATGTTTCACCTCTTAAGGTATATATAGAAACAGCATAGAATGAGGCAGCCGTCTCTTGGAAAGCTTTCCGGAAAGTAATTGCATTACTCGTAGACTCGTAGGTATATACAATGTATATATTATTTATAAGGGTTAGTTGAAGATCTTTGAACCGCTCCAGATCCTGGGACCCTTGGATCGCTGCCCTGCGGATCCCTCACCGGTGCTGGCTCCCTCATCCAAGACCTCCTGCCTGGCAGAGCTGGGCAATGGCACTCCGAAGCCAACGGAGGACCACCGCCGCGGTCGCTCCGATTTACATAGCTCCGAGCCTTTTCATAGCGCTGTAGGTTGAGTTCTGAGGTCAGGCGTGGTGTCCGAAAGCCGCCCTCTCGAAGAGAAGGGAGTCGAGGCGGGTGCGTCTTTCATGGCGGAAGAGCCCCTTCTTCGAGGCCTCATGGGTGAAACGAAAGACCCTGGCGGGCTGGAAGAAGGTGGCACCGCCGAAAACGGACTGGACGAACAAGCTCCAAAGGTCACAATGTTGATCACAATCTTCTTCGTCGATGTGTTTTCATAGGATATGAATCGATTTGATGCGATTCTTCGGGCCATGAGAGCTCCAGGAGCGCGTGCCGGAGCATCTCCTGCGCACGGTGCATCGGGGTTCCCTGCAGCCAGATGAGGAGGCGAAGGATCGAAGAAAGGCGGCCTTGCCAAAGTGGAGCTGAGACGAGTCTCAAAGTGAGCTTGAGGCTTTCATGCGGTGCCTCATGTCGAGTAATTGTCACTTAACAATCGCTGCAAGGCTCATCTTTTTTGTTCTAAGCCTTGAGAGGTCACGTCTCGGTCACCATTCGAAGCTTCTTATGCAGTCCAGCTCGTCTCGGCTGGCCCGCCTTCGCATGTCTCACGCATCGTGGGCGCAAAGGGCTTTCGTTAGGCCATGGAATCAGCTTGAGCGCCGCAGCCGCTTGCCCGAGCCAGTGTCTCGCTGGCATGGCATAGCGCAGGACCGGGTTGAGTTGTTGGCGTCGCAAGTCTTAAGCTTCTCAGATGTCCCACCAGATCTACCCTTTGAATCCCTGTAACTTTCCCACTTGATATAGGAAATGAATGGAAATGAATAATCAAACATTATCCTTGACTACCACTTGGATCCACCAGGAGCCATGCAGCTTGCACCCCTCGCCCGGGCCCTTTCAGTTGCTCTTCCAGATCTCACTTTCTTTCGCTCTAAGGTCGTGCGGCCGGATGTCCGGCCACATCTCTCACAGCCACAGACGAGGAGAACTGGATAGAATATGGTAGAATCTAGATAGAGTCAGAATTGCTTTCACTTGCGGTAGACTGCACGGGGTTGGATGTAAATCGTGTTGCCACCAAAGGGATCCCACACCGCCGTCAGGAGGGCCTTGGATTGGAGATTACCAGCTGTAGGCGCCTTGGAGTGAGCTGGAGACCTCAAGACCCATGGAGCCAGGACTTGTGGTCGCCTCCCGCCGGGCCCAGGCCTAGACCCCTGCCTCCGAGGAGGTTCTTAGAGCTCGGAAACAGGTGGCGGTGCACCGGTCTGTGCCCCGCCGGGCAGTCCTCTCACGCCTCGAAGGCGGGAGATGCACATCAATTGCAATTGATCTAATTGAATCTCAGTGGGACTTGCCAAGCCTCGAGTGCCGTGAGGCCTGGTAGAGGTTCGACACTCACGCCAGCATCGTGAGCTGGCTGATGTGGTGAGGAAGCTCTACGCGAGCTGGGGTGCTCAAGATCTCGGCTTTCCCCAAGCACACTTTATTTGAGAGTGGCCTTAGGTTTCAACCAATGTGACCCCAACGGCACGGCGGAATGTTTCACGAAGGCCTGGCGAAGCTTTGAAGGTTAAGAAGACTGAAGGACGTGGTCTATGAAGATCTTCTGCTGGGGAACTCCACCATCGTTTGGGAAGCTCAGAGCTGAAGACTTGTCTGTGCTTGGGAAGCCTGGAATCGCGGCAAGGTCCAGTCCCGCGATGAGTTCCTGGAGCTCATCAAGACACATCCCGTCTTCGTGAGCGCACGTGCCTGTGGCATGTTGGGCTTGTCCGGAGGGCCCAGGAAGCCTTGCAGCGCCTTCTCACTGTAGAGTCTTGCTCTCTTAGGCCGCCGCTAGACATCAAGGTCAAGGTCGACCATATCTCGGAGGACCTGCGAAGTCAAAGCCAGTCATGCTTGCGGCAGGACATCAGACGGAACACCGTGGGTGTCGAGTGGCATGTAGAGGCCTTGTACTCAGTCTTTGAAGCGTGCGTGGGCTTGAAAGGAGCGGAGTGGCTCTCGGTTTATCAATAATGTCTGTAATGGTTCAGTTCTATTTGTAGCAAGTCGGCAGCCACTTCCATACGCAAGGTGAAACAGGAGCTCGCATCTTGAGTTCCGCCCGAAGCAGTCGAGGTGAATGGTCAGCCCTTGGTGCTGGGGCGAGGACTCAGTTTCATGCAGATCTGCCCAAAGACAGGCCGGCTTGATTTGGAGATTTTCTGCTTGAACTCAGGTGAGACTTGGGTCCAAAGAGTTTTTAGGCTCTTCCGGCATTAAAACCCGTGATCTAGAGTTCTGTCGGCTCAGAGAATAGCTTGGTGACCATCTCGAAGACTTTATGATGCAACAGTCCTGTAGCGCCGCCAGGTCTGATTGCCAAGGCCACTGACATAGCAGAAGCGCCTTGGAGAGCTATCGGACTCGTGCTCTCGCCCTTCGCGTACCTTGGACAGCATGTTGGGCTAGACTTCGGTCGTCAAGGCTTAGGACGAAGTGAAGCCGCTGAGGCGGGGGATCCGCGAGTTCAGCCGATTGCTGCGAGATTGGAGCTTCTCCTCAGCCGCTCAGCCAAGATTCGTGTTATGAGTCATTGTCATTGTGGTATGCATGCCGTGGAATCGTCATGTTTTATGTTTACTAAAGCTTGATTCGGCTCCTACGTGCTTGACGTCTGCACGCTTTCAGAGGTTGTGCCCTGCCAGTGACTGCACATAGACTCCACGTGGGTGGCAGCAGAGCGTTGTGGTAAGAAGCTTCTGAGTCCTCAGTTGGCTTCAGGGTCGGATGGCCATGTGGTTTGGAGACCTGAAAGGGCAACAGTCCGTATAGTATAGCAAGCCCCCCTCACAACGGATCAACGGATGAGGTGATCACAGTGGTCCTTTTTGCCGTGCTCTTTTACGACAAGCCTCTTGGACGAGGTCAAGGTTCCGAAGAAAGACCTAAGAGGCGTAGAATGTACGCAGTTGGTACCTGCCTGTAAGGCCATATGCCATATCTCTTTAAGGAGCAAACAACCATGAAAGTGCGCGGAAATGGATGCTCAGGTCCTCTTTAGACACAATCCGGCACGACATTGACACCTTGGATGACTTCCGAAAGGGCTTGGATCAGCCAGGGCCTCTCGAAATCTCGGCGAAGATCTTCTTTTGAGGTCGGACCACGAGGGAATCAAGGCGATCTTGAAGGAGATGACTGCAGGCACCTCTTAATGAGGCGCCGATCTGATCGCGGGGTGATGGCTAGGCTATGTTCTGGCCTTCTCAATCACTTGCATAGGCAGGAACACCTCACCTCACCCTGCTAGCATCCAACTTCACCCAGCTTGGTCGGGCTGTGACGTGCCTGTAGCACTCCAGCTGCTCTGGGAAGCCACAAATATAGTTTCAAGATGTTTCAAGATGAGAAATAAGTGGCTTTGAGCTGTTCCAAACAGACTTCCAAACAGCTTAGACCTTTGCGAAGAAGACGTGAAGCTATCCGGGCTATCTTGCCTCGCCACGGCAGCTTCCCAGGGCTGAACGGGAATTTTCTCACGCCGATGTAGCCCTGGGCGAGAAAAACGGCGCACCTCCTATGGGCCCAAAGCCATCCAAAGCCCATTTAAGTCACAGAACGAGCCCGGCTGCTTTCAATTTCATCTGTTTACAGCCCTTTTGCTCGCCCTGGGGCGCTCGAACGAGCCCCATGGCAGTGTCCAGGATGGGGCTTTCTCTTCAGCGTGTCTTGTGAGCCAGGCGAGCTAGTTGAATGCTCAGAGATGTCGCCGCTTGGCCCATCTTAACACCTTTGAGATGTAATAAGAAAGTGAATAAACACTTGGTCTGAGGTAAATCTCCACTTTGGCAGGACAGGTGACTTGGGGATAGCTTTCCACCCGGACTTACAAGGCCCGCGGCATGCCATGCAACCTGAATCCGCTTCACGAACTCAGACATCGGAACCTGAGCAACGCTTCCTGCTAATCATGGCCTTCATCCCACGCGAGGGGTCTGAGGCGTTGGATAAGAGGTTGGTAAAACCAGCCGTCATTTGATCACATAGAAGGTGCCCAGCCAAAGTTTTCAAGCCAAGCACAACTTGTCCTAAAGACGCCTCACAACAGGTGAACCCTTCACAGAAGAGCTTGGGGTCAGGAGCCTTTGCACGGTGCTTTGCTTTCTTTGCTTTGTGGTGACTGGGGCGCGACAAACCTTCATTGTGGGGCAGTCGCTTGGCGAGAATCCAACTGAGAAAGCCAAGCTTCAATGCTTTGGATCTTGACGAGGCAGATTGTTAGGATCTCTTAGTAATAGCCTGTTCATACGTTTGTTAGCTGTGCTTCTGCCGGCCCCTTTAGCTTCTGCGGCCCAGTTTCCAACGACTTTAAATAAAGTCTGCTAAGGAGATTGCCTTGACGAGCTTTACGTTGCCTGGCTGAGGTTTCATCCGCTTGGTATTGTGGCATTGCAGGGTTTGAGCGATGACTTGTACAGCCTCCTGGCTGTAGAGCGTGTGAGATGAAGGATGGGAACAGCCAGGTAGCGGTGCAGATCTTTGTTTTTGCCTACTTGTTCAGTAGATTTTGAAGGACAAGCTTGCAACATGTGGGCGAGTGGCCGGAGCGTCCAAAGCCGGCGCAGGCAACGGGAACGTAATCGGGTTAAAGCAAACGGCTTTAAGGCTTTCGGTTGAGCTGTGATGTTGCAGGCGCCCCTTGCGCAGTGTCGTTTCCTCTATCCAGCCCAATCTCGTTTGAGTGGGGCCTGGTTGGCTTCAAGGGTTTCCAAATTTGCACTACGTGTGTAGCAGACGTTCTTTCTTATGCTCCTGTGCAGTCGATCGACCAACTCTTCATAGTCAAAATAGGGGCCGGCCAGAAGGTTTCTGGATCCATTTCACAGCGCGCCGCGCTTTGCGTTGCCCAACAGGTCTTTGCTCTTGATGGGCGAAGGAAGGCGTGCGAACTGAACTTCTCAGGCCCATTCCTTGACCAGTACATTATTGCCGATATGGGCACGATTTGCCGCGGGGCAAGTGAAGGCGTGGCGTGGCAGGGTTGCATTCGGACAGGCGCCTGCGTCGGTTCCTAGAAAACGGCATTTAGCTTTTGGCTTGGGCGTTGAAGGTGCCCTGCGGCGCAGCATTGTGCCGGCAGTGCCTTTGCTAGGTTCTACACAATACGCAGTCTGCAAGTCCGCCCCAACAAACGACTCTGGAAGCGCTGACATGCCCCCACGCCGCCAGCGCGTGGTGGGCGTTCCGAACAGGATCCGTTTGAGGGGCCGTACCAGCCCACTAACATGAAACGCCCGCGTATTTTGCCAATTTCAATTCTAAGGATATGGAAGGCTTCGAATTCGACCATTTGGTTGGCCACTGGGCTCGGCTTCGGAAGCGATGGGGGCACATCCGACTGGCCGAGTGTGGAACTGAGGACTTGCGGAGATGTGGGTTCCGGTCTTATGGATTCAGCTGTTCAGCCGCCTTGCGTCGGCAACGTGTGTGCCTTGGCCGCGCAAAGCTCCAAGTTTCAGCGCCTTTGAGGTGCTGGGGCCTTGTCCCGCATGGGGGACATGGCGGTGTGGGAGTCGGTCCGCATCACCCGGGTCGGGATCTACACTTTGTGTGCCTGAGCAGAAAGAGACCAGACCATTGAAGTGAAGACTCTGATGCTGTGGGTGCTTTCGTATCCTTCTTATCAAACGCATCAAGCCCAAGCGTTTTTTGTACTCGCTTGAATGTATAGGTTTTTTGATGACAAGTGGAAAAGAAACAAAAAGAAATTCCGGGAAAGCTGCAGGAAACTAGGTGATAAATTGCAAAAGCAAGAAAAACATCAAACAAACAAGTACAACAAAGTATGGACATGAAAGGACGTGAAAGGGAACACAGCGAAATGACATGACAAGGAAAAAGTGCAAGTCGTATATCACGCCATAAATTGAATGGACCACTAGGCACAAACTGAACAAGGCACCGACTCTTGACTCCTCCGTTCACAATTCCAAGTAAATCGAACATGATGAAACAAACAGGGCCAGGAATTGGAGATGGATTGCCCTTCACACTGGGTTCTGACTCCAAGCACGCAGCACTAGGCCTGGCCTCAGGTTGGTGCCGACCCACGTATGCCTGCAAGGATATGAACAGTTGCTGCCTCCAGGACGATTGCTTGCAAGGAACGAGTCAATGAAGATGAAATGCAGCTAAGTATTCTGCAGTTGAATTAGCATGCGGGTGGTTTTCTTGCGGGCATCGAGCGAGCATTGAACATGTTGGGCCTCGAGAGCCCGAGAATCTGCAAAGCAAAGCTGGGGAAGAATGCCACGGCGATGCAATCTCATTCACCTTTCCTTATTGCTTGCGCCGCAGGATTCCGAGTTCCAAGAGCCAATGGACGAGGTGGAAGTCGCTGGGCCGGTGGCTCGGCGCCACGAAAGATGAAAGAGTCAGCGTGTGAGGCCTGGGTCACGGTGTCGCCGGTCCTGGGTCAAGGCTTCCGTTTTGCTCCTTGGCAGGGTCACAGTACACCTCTAAGAAGAGCATGCAGCCACATCCAGCTTGCATCTTAAACGATCAGTTTGCAATAGAACTTGATCTTAAACGTTCATTAAATCTTCATTTCATATTCATATTTCCACTCCGGAGAGACCAACAGCATGCAATTCGGCAAGGTGTTTGTCAAGAGACTTCCCACAGTTTCTCGCAGTTATTGAAGGAATTGCATGGACCTGAAGTGCTGCCGGGGAATCATGCCCTTCTACGACTGCGCTCCATGGGTGCTTGTGGCTTCTCTCCTCTGAGAGTCTTGGATCTCACATAGCTTTAGGAGGGCGAGGGCGAGGCTAGGTGTGGCTCCGAGCTTGTCAACGTGATTTGTCCTTCCTTCACCATGTGAAAGTATGTGCCTCGGCCAAGGAAACGAAGAAGAGCTTCAATCCTTCCAGTTTATGACAGCGCTTCCCGAGCATGACATGCTGCCTTTGGGGACCACTCCCAATGCTGGCCAGGCCGGGAGAGGAAGTCTTCCATGAGGTGTTCCCATAGAGCTTGAAATCTCGAGAGGCTTGCTGTGTTGCCGTATTCAGATCACACTACAAGCTTCTGGGAAGCTTTTGTGATGCCTCCTGCACAGGATTTGAACATCTCTGGTGTGCTTGGCCGGGGCCCCGATAGGTGTCCAAAACCTCTAAGGTGGATACTAGCTGGTGGTTCAAGAGTCATGGAGCTGGAAATCTGCTGTACCCTATAGTTACTACAGTAGAAAACATGCTCACACACCAGAATCTCCAACAAAAGGCCAGGACTCAGGACTTTGTGTTTGGGGTGTCCTCATCGCTTTCTGTGGGTGCCTGTCGCCAGCAGAATCATTTGGAATTGTTGTGTTTCGACCCAAATTCCACGCGTGCAGCAAAGCCAAGCTCTTCGAGAGTTTGCTACCACAATTTGCAAGCCCCACTAATCCAATCCGGGCTCTGTCGCCTCTCTCCCGTAGGTTCTCAGATCATGGTGGCCTACCTCTACCGGCATCTGGCCACTTGGACGTTGCACGAAGGCCTGTGGCGTCCTTAGTCAGAGTGACATGGGGGCCATGTGACTCAAGCTTTGAAGTGTCACCTAAAAGATCCTAAAAGTGTGCTGTCAGCTTTTGGGTCGGACTTCCAAGAGAGCCAGAAATGCACTCACCAGAGCCAAAGCGCACCCGAACAGCATCATGTTTGTGAAACGACTCCACCAAGGCCTATTCCATCTGCTGGTGTGCAAGGAATTGCTTCAAGGACTGGGCTTTGCAGCCTTCAAAGATCTCATCTATGCATCGATCATATCATCCAACATCTACATATCGTATCAATACAGCGTCTGGGGCTGACCAGACCTCAGGATGGCCTCTCGGAGATTGACGAAGAGGCCTTTAGCGCAACGGTGGGCGAGTTCTTCCCCCGTGGGCCTGACACCGAGAACGTGGTGCCTCAGCATGTGGTGGCCGGAGCAGCTTGCCGGCACTCAGTTACCCTCCTAACAAGGAACTAGGATGCGTTGGGTATATTATGTACTCTTTATTATCTATCATATATCTAATGTATAGTGAATCCGACCAGACTAAATGATATCTAGGACGTCTATGAAAGTCTATATTACAGACCTTAGATCATATACAGTACGTACAAATGCAGTTGGGCTGAGACCATAGGGAGTTGAGATGGACGAAAGCTCTCAGAACGCCTTGGTTTCGATGAAAAGTCACACAGGCATCCTTCAGCTTGGCGGTGCAAGGGGATCGACTTAGTATGAAGGACTGGAGTAAAACATCTGTGAGAGAGCTTGTGAGGACCGGATTCTGGTGCCAGAGGCTTCTGTAAGTTGCGGGGATCCAAGTACGGCCCACGCCATTAGCGCCTGGGCGGCTCCTTAAAGGTGGCGTTTCGACAGGTTTTCGCCAATTTCTCTGCGGCCGTGGTGAGGGCGCCTGCATGGCGACGCCTGGAAATGGGCCACCTACCTCTATCAGGACTTAGGCAAGGTGATAAGGCGGCATGAAAGTGGAAGCAGGTGAGGTGGTGGGAGAGGCCGGGATCAGCTTCGTCCGAGTCGAGCCGTGGAGATGGAATCAGAAAGTGTTTTAAGCGGCATCTTGAGATGAAGCTATCCGGCTCTAGGAGCTTACTGATAAAGGGCCCTAGGAGCTAAGGAGAGAGTGGTCAGACTCTCTGAAGCATCTCCATTCTATGCACTTCCAAGGAATGGTCGCCCATACAGATCGACACCCCTGGCACCTACCGCATTTGCTGGTGCGTCGATGATAGCTGGATCCTGTGAAGCCGCTTGGAGTATGACTTTCAAGACACTTCCTAGGCCCAGGGCCGCCTCTGCCGCAGAATTTGAGCTTCAATAGATCAATAGATTACCGCCGATGTCCATCCTTTGACCGGCAGTTGTAGTTTACAGCGTACGAGCACCAACTTGCACCTCGGCACGAAAGCAGACTCGAAAGGATTAGTTCTTGCAGAAACGGGCACCACAGCAGATGTTGCTGATAGTTAGGGCCTAATGTGAGGTGCTGAACTCATATTCAGTCATTCGGTCAAGAGATGAAGGAGCCTAATCGCCGTACATCGCAGGTTGTTGGACATCTCGGTGAGCATTTCCCTTCCCATCACAGTTGCTGGGTTGCGGCTTGAGAGGAGCCCTGACCTAAGGAGTTGCTGAAGCAGCTTCAGACTCCTCCAGCAGAGGAGGTTCCTCCTTACTCTGGGCCGAAACTGCATGGCCAGTGGCAACAGCTACCCGAAGCCAAAGCTGTCAAGGCGCAGCGCAGAAAGCCTTCTATAGAGTCGTGTTTCTTGCCAGACATGGATGCTTATGGGAGCTCCATTGGAAACGGCCTTTATTTTTAGTTACAATCCTCCCAGACGTGGATTCCAGATCGATCTTCAAAGGCCACTCGAGGTGAAACGCTTTTCTCTTTACCTTGCGTGCAAGGTGAACAACCTGCAGAAACGGATGGGGCCAGGAGAATTGAAGCAGGCGAGGAGCTAAGGCTAAGGGCGTCATGTGGCTCCTAACTGTCGGAATGAGCGCTTCATGGCCCGTGTCACGTTCTCGCGAGGTCTTCGAGAGGGTGGGGCCGGTCCTGCAGTGTGTGGTCTCGGAGACTATTGCGCGGGTGACCTTCGCCTCAGAAGCAGATGCCCAGAAAGCCGTAGACGTCTACAACGGAGGAGTTCTGGAGATGGCCGCGCACGGAAGGCACTGTCACGGAGTCATCCATTTGCTTGTGATTGCCTTTTCATCACTTGCAAGACTTCTGATGAAACAATGTCTGGAAGCTCATCCATTATGAGACGTGGGTGGGGGAAGATGAGTCTGCCAGTCAGGACCGTCAACATACATCCCAGAGACTCCAGCCGCAATTTCCTCGAGGATCGCTTGGGTCCGCTCAACGATTGTCGATACCGGCGCGGAAATGGTTGGATTACCTTATTCCAAGCATCCGTGGCCAAGAACCTGAAGAAGGCGCGAATGAACTCACCGCCAAGTCAACCGGAGCATTTCTTGGCCGTAGCAAGCAAAAGGCAGCCAAACGCATTAAACGCATGTCATGTTTCAGGAAGAGAGCGAGAATCCGATCAACTACAGAGGCAGTTTCATCGATCTCGAGCTGGACCGGGCTCTTGCCAATAGGTTTCTTGACTTGCATGTAGCATCTCGGCCAGGATCCCTTGCCAGCCGACGTGACCCATGCGTCCTTAGGATATTTGGCCGCGGTCGATCTGTAAGAACCTCTTAAGGTGTAGCTAGAAGACTGCTGCTCACTTGAGTTTCAGAGCTGTTGACCCTCACGAGGCGTGCGACGTGCACGCCCCAATTAGCTAAGAGGTCTTCGGAGATCTTGGCACAGAGAGTCGCCTCCGTTCCGCCCTGGGATCGATGCCACCGACATGTCACGCCGCGTCACTCACAGGGCGCCGGCGTTTCAAACGTTCCGGCAGCGGTAGGCTCCCAAGGCTTGCAAAGTGAAGCAGACTGAGGCCTCAAAGAAAGCCGTGCGCTAAAAAGCTACGTGCGACGCATGCCACAGCGGATCATACAGCACGTAAGACCAGCGTATCCCGTTTCCGGGCACCTCGGAGATCTGAGTTTCATTGAAACTCCTTGAACTTCGAATTTCAATATATATTAATTATATATTTCATATTATATATTTCATGAACGTGCTCTGTCTTTTGATGTACTTGGTGAGGCTCGAGAGTCACGGGCTATGCGGAGAGGGCTCCCAGTTCACGGTGCAAGCGGGCCTGGTGGTGGTGCAGGGAACAGATGGCGACAGGAGCTTCGGCTGTCTGTCTTTCCGGCCACCGGGACTGAAGAGGGGCGGAGTCTCTTGCACACCTGGCAACCCTAAGGCAACCCTAAGTGTGAGTCCGCTTAAGATATGAATTTAAGATGAAGAAGCTAGATAGGCTAAGGACTCCAGCCGAGGCCATGTCATTTGGAGGTGAAGTCAGACCTCCCGTTTGACCGTCCGAGCGCCCAGGGTCATCCGAAAGCAGCTGCATAGGGAATTCGAGAAGAAGACATTGGAGAGTAGATGCAGATGTAGAATTATGAGTATAGAGTACGTACTTATTGTAACTAATAAATAAAGAGATATTTTCAATTCATATTTATCATAGTATGTAGTAGTGTAGGAATATATAGAATCTATTATAATCTAGGAAATTTGGACTCTTCAGTGACCTTTCTGAGCTTTCCAGCTCCCACGCTTAGCCCTGGACAGCATCATGATCGTGGCGCCGCCTCCGACGAGCACCAACTCTCTGGCGACGATCTGCGGACGCGGCACAAACGGCCTCCAAGTGACCTTGTCGACCTTTCAGGCCATCTTCGCTGCTCGCACGTGGTCCGTTCTGGGGGCTCCGAGCGTTTAGGAGACCAGCAGTACGACGCCGGCCATCTTCACGACCACGATGAACGAGAATGAGAGTACGACTACTCGCATGCCAACGGCGAGCTACTATTTGGGCGACTTTGCACTCGGCTCGGCAGGTCAAGCTGGATGCTTGGCTCTAGTGGCGTGTGGATCTGAGTGTTCAAGCTTGCTTCTCGTGCTCTCAGTGAAACCCTTAATGGCCCAGAATGGATCTGTGCATCTGTCTAGGCGGCTTCGCGCTCAGGACTCTACAGGGTCTGCTATTGTGCCTTGCTGTTTTACAGATCCTTTGGAGTTGCGCAGCCTCACTTTCGAAGTCTAGACCTGGCTCAGACATCTGCTTAGAACATTCTAGGCGCTTGACAAGGCCCTTGGCCTAAGGTAGTCATGTTGCCAACGGCCCTTGTGACGATCCTGTGGCCTTTGCTCAGTTCGCTGGCATCTTGCTGCTTGGTGAGACTTTGGATTTCGAATGATTTCGACTTCTGCTGAGGAATATCTCGGGAAAGGTGGAGTATCAAGAGGCCTTGGCCATCCACCAACAATGTCTGGCCTCTGCCCAGTGTCGCTTCAACATCACCGGCGCAGCTCGCCTTCTATTCATGTCACATACCAAATAAAAGCTGGCTCCGTCTTCCAGGTGTGGGCTATGCAGCTGAGTTTCTTGGACTCCTTTCGTGCCGTACCCAAAGATGTGCCCTGTGACACCGTGCCCTGCGGCACTCAAAGTGTGTTGAGAGAGCTGAAAGGCGGTGGACTCCTCCTCCTACCCTCACTTCACATTGGTGCAACGGAGCGGGAGCCCAGAGCTCAAGCAACTGCCGCGGCGGTGAAACAGTTTGCTATGATGGCTGCGCACGTGGCTGTGGAATCGTAAAATATACCCCTGGCAGGCTGTGTGACGTGCCCGTCAGAGAGTGTTGCACCCGTCCCCATGCATTATCCAGTGCCCTTGTTGAACATAAATCTCTGGCTCTGGGACCTCAAAGACGAGCTCTGTATGTCACAAACGCCTCCAGACGTCTCTCCTAGTTGCATTTCTGCAGGTTGGAACTGGCGTCTGGATGGATGAGTGAGTTCACCCATCAGGCTGTCGCGTGTTCATTTGCTCATGCGTTGAAAATCGGACAGGCAGGGGCAGAGGAGTTCTATTTCGCCGGAGATTACA
>CAWVNT010000202.1:0-13025 GCA_963930775.1 Cliona cf. orientalis
AAGATGCCCAAATATTTAGCATTTATTGCACCAACTGGTGCCCTCCTGGTCTTGTACACCAGGTGAAAAGAACCAATTTTCGCTGTTGAAACTGCCACTCAATTGTGGTAAAAGATTCTGAGTGCGCAAACAGATTTAACAATAAAGATTGTACAATGTACAAATCAATGTTTAACAATTAAACAATTAAATATTTGAACGATATACAAATTGATGTTCAATAACATGTCAAAATGATTTAACACGAATAACAATCACATGTAATTGTGTAAATTGCCAACATATGCCAATGGCTTAACATTGATTGGTGGGTAAATTAGCTTGAAACATTATCGGAAATTAATGTGCCATTAAATTAATTGGCTATGAGACTAGCACATGTACATTACTTTACAATACCGAACATTGTTGAACAAGTTGGTTATATATTGAACATGTAATTAGCTAGGTTAAGGTAGTTTGTGCGTAAAGATTAGCCACAATTGGCCCAAAGAAAATTGTTCATCATAGTTCTCTATGTTAACGTCTCTTGGGCGGTGGTGATGGAAGGCGTTTTCTCCATCTGTGGCTACTGGTGTCAAAGCTTGGTGTCTTTTCTTTTTCGTTGTTTTCTTTTGATTTTTGACGGTCTGTGATGCCAAAATCTATTCTTCTGAATTCATCGTTGAAGTTTCTCCAAAATTTCTTTTGCCCGATGGAGATAAGGCTCCCCTTTGGTCAAAGAACTTGACTTCTTCCATGTTAGGTACGTTTACCATGTGCATATATTTTTCGACGCTCAACAGATTGTCTAATGTGTCATTAAATTTTGGTCTCAGCTTCCAAATTTTCTTTAGGTTTTCGTCTTGTGTGATTGGCCTGGTTAACATTTTCATCCAGATTACTCTGCATAAATCTGCGGTAACAGCCCCTGGGTTCTTTTGTTTTAGATCTTCTCTTCTTGTGATGAGAGCATTCAAAATTTGCTTCATTAACCAGAAGAGGTGCTCTTCTATTTCATCGCGTGCTCCGAAGGTTTTAGTTGTGATGGATTCTATGATGTCTGCATCTGGAATGATGATTACGTACTTAGGGAGAAAAATGTTCTCATTCAAAGCTTCTATTAGTGAATTATAGATTCTCGCAATAGCTGGTGCGGTGTTCAGTGATGTCTGGAAGAATGCTGAGATGTTGTAAAACTCATAACAGTAAGGAACTCTTTCTTTTTGAATGTGTGCTTCTGACTTCAAGCCCTGTAGTGAACCAAATAGTTTGTACAGGAAGTTGTCTCCGATGTACCAGATGTTTCTTAGAGCTTTGATGTCATCTGTAAAGATAGGTACAATTGATTAAGAGTTTGCTAAGTATTTGTAGACACAATTACTCTTCCACCTCCCAAGTTTTTTGATAAGATTTACATCAATTTGCATTTTTAGCAAATCACAACAATGCCCAATTCTTAGAGAGTGTGTGGAATAAAGATTTGCTTCAAATCCCGAAAGTTTCAAGAGAAATTGCAATGTTTTTCTCATATGTATGGGGGTGATTGCAGATCTATCTGAAAATATGAAGAATGGCTCATCGGTTCTTGCGCTCAATGGTCTCACAGTCACGAATTCCCTCAATATTGTAAACGGGCAAATCGCAGCATTGTTTTGACTAGGCCTGTAAAAATTTGAGCTTTTTAGTCTTTTCCTATCCAGATGACTTGTAATCTTAATTAACAGTGGTCTGTTATCTTGCCAGTGAGTTTTTGAAGTTCTTAAAATGAATTGAATTTTCCTTTTGTTCTGTGCAACGTGTACATCTTTTGCCAGGACCGGATGATTGCCTTTTGTGATTTCTCCTACTCTCAGAAGGCCAAAATATGCTGATGTAAACAAGGCTCTGTACATTTTTGCCAAGTAAATTTGTCCTGAATTAAGGAAATACTGGTTTGTCTGGTCAAGCAAAATTGAAAGGACTTGTTTTGAGATCGGCAGACATGTCCTGACAGCATCATTGTAGTATCGGCATGCTTTAGTTAATGAAGTCAGTAAGTATTTATTTTCATTCAGTTCAATTCCATCTTCAATTAAGACTGCTTTTATTGCCAAGATGTAGCTTCTAATTGTGTTAGCTTTTCTTTTCCTTGAGACCAGCTAGCCTACGAAAAGGGTTAACCTTTCTTCCCATGTGTTTGGCTTCCTATCCAGTTTGATGAAAAATTCATTAAAATTTTTCCAAATTCCATAGTAAGTTTTCCTCGTTGATGACCTGTTTCTTTCACACCTGAGTTTTTCAACTAGGTTTTGAATTGCAACAGTCGAGATGGATGAGTCTGTTGATCCACTGGAGGATGTTATTTTTTCTAGCTGTCTCCTTGTTGATCCTGAAAGATGAGTCATTAATTCTTTATTAAAATTCAATTAAGATTTAGGCAGTTTTGTTTCCAATATGTACTTAAGGGGCAGAGTTCATTACTGATGTCTGATAGTTCTGGATCAATGTGAAAACCTCTTTTTCTGGCTTCTTTCTTGAAGTTGAGTATTTTTCCTCTCGAAAGGTCATCTGAAAAATTGTTTTCGGAACCTTTTATATGTCTGGCGAAGATTCTTATGTTGTAGTGCAGACACTTGAGGGTGATTTTCCTGATTAGTGTCATGGAGAATTTGCAGGATGACATGGTGTGATTTAACATTTTAACCACTGGTTCGTTGTCACAGAATAGGATCAGTCTTCCTTCTGATTCTTTGGATTCTTCAATCAACTTTTCAATACAAACAAAAATGCCCATGCAAAAAGCGTACAACTCGAGGAATTCGATTGAAGGTTTGTAGATTTTTACAAATCCAGGTTCCCATTTACTGTGCAACCAGTGTTTGTTATTGAAGAAACTCCCGAAACCAATGGTTTCACTTGCATCACTCCTAAAATTGATTATTTTGACGGTGCTAAGTGGTGAGTTCACATCGATAAATGGTCTGGCAATTCCTGGTGAAGCTAAGTTATTGAGAAATTTCAACCACATGTTACAGTCTGCCTTGAACTCCTTATCTAGGTTTAGGTGATGAAACCCCTGTAAGTTCTTTTCTTCAGTAATTTTAGCAAATTTTGCATACATTCTCCTGGTGAAAGCTCTTCCTGGTATGACAGCTTTGTTGATGAAGTTAAGTAAGCCGGCAAGTCTTTCAAGTTCTTTCACAGTGGACTTTCTTTTTTTGCTCATTGATAACAACCAGTTAACTGCTCTATTCCTTTTCTCCTCTGGGACCATGATGACCAATTCAGTGCCATCCAGGATCATTCCAAGGAATTCTATTCTAGTTGTAGCTTCAACCGTTTTTTCTTCCACAATCGGAACCCCTAACTTCTCACAGATTTGTCTGAATGTACTCACCAGGTGTGAACACTTCTCACTAGATGGCGCTTGGAAGAGGAAGTCATCCAGGTATGTGGTTACAGAATGTGGGGACCCGGTGGTGAATTCTAAGATGTGTTTCAGTGCCCTTGAAAACCTCTGGAAAACAGAACAACTGATACTGTGGCCAAAAGGAAGATTCTTTTCAACAAAGTACTCTTTTTTGTTAGTTCTAGGATCCCTTACTGCCATTAACAGCCGTTTGAAGCATGTTTTCTTTAGTGGTGCCAGCCTAAATGCCGAAGTCAAATCGGTTTTTGTGTAATATATGCTTCTAGTTGGATTCTCACGTTTCAGACGTAGTGAGTTTTCTATTGCATGGTCCAGATCTTCATATTTGACTGAACAAAGTTCTTTCGGAGTGTAGTGGTTTATGGATTTTTGCCCATCTTTAAAGTCATATGATAAGTGAAAAATCAATCTCACTTTGCCATTTCTTTTTGGTACAAGACCCACTGGTGATTGCACATAGTTTTCAAACGGAGGTTTGTCAAAAGGGCCAGCATATCTGCCTAGTTTAACTTCATCCATGAATTTTTTCCATAATATGTTATCATCTCCTACATGGAATGGGATATTACGTGATTCATCCTTTCTCACCTCAGGACCACAGTAGTGAATGTCGAAACCTTTACTGAATTCCATCTACTAAATATCTGGTTTCGTCCTTGTCATATTTCGATTCGGTTAATAGGCTGTGTAACATCCTTGCATTTACTGGTGTAATGGATCTTCTTATGTCATAATTGTAGTATTGGTTTTCTGTAACTTATAAAACAGTTGGAGTTAAAATATCACAAGGAAAAGTGTAGTAACATGGTGACTATGTCGAATTTACGCGATTAAGGTTGTTTTTACTTCTTATCATACAACATTTTCGCTTCACCGGTTTCCTTATCTGCAGCCTGTTTTGTGCCATTCCTTCCCTTCCTGCAGTTGATTGCTCCATGGCCTAGTTTTCTGCATATACCACACTTATGGTCAAATTTACAATTGAAACCGTAAGTGCATTTTCCCCTGTTATACTTCCAGCAATTCTTACCAGTGGAGCGAGATTGCTGGTTCCCGTGATTGTCTCTGTTTGAGTTGTCTCTTCCTGAATTGCTCCTGTAGTTAAATATCTTTTCTTTCAATCTTGTCTGCCAGGCCAGATTTAGAATAATTCCCCAATTTCTTTGAGGGTATTTACCCATGTGCAGTCGAAAGTCCATGTCATAAGAATAGACATTGTCCCATATGTAAGTAAGGGATGCAGTGTGAATTACATGCATGTACTGAATTAATTCTTTAATTCTATCTGGATGCGTCTCTGAATAGATTGAGGAATAAACCCTAAAGGCTTGTTCCCATTTGCTGAATGAGTTGATTATAGATGTCTCTCTATCATACACTGGTTCATAATACGCTCTTCCCCCCCATTAACCAACTCCATATGCGGGTCTCTTTTTTCTTGTATCTTATCTTTGGGAATCAGTTTAGCGAGGTCAACATATTGTCCCAAGGTTATTTTTTGCTTGGTTATTTCGTCTACATGATTTTCTATTGCTGTATAATCTTCATCGACCAATACTGACATCAATAAGTCACTCTCCCTAAATATTCTTGAAGCCTTATTTTTACTCTGGGAAAATAAGCCGTCTTTGTCAATGACTTCTTGATCGGCCTGGGGATATACTGATTCATTACCTGGTACTTGATACATCATGGCCTTTGCTTTCTCTGCTCATTGTGCCATCTTCTTGATGTCCTCTTGTGTTCTGTATGCTCTATTGTTGTCGTACTTGTTTTTGCGAGAGGTTTCACCTCCATCGCTCCTTTCATAACTACGTCTCCTGTCCTCGTCTTTGCGCTCCCACATTTTGTACTCTAGAAATTGTTTGAACAAAAATCGATCATTGTTGTTTAACATAATTGTGTTATTTTCATTCATTTCATTATTTACATCTGCATCCAATGGGGCCAGTTCATCCCTTGTATTGACCGGTTCGTCCGAAGATGAACTTATTCTTTTATTGAAAGTTATGTCTTCGTCTACAATAGTTTCTTCACTTATCTCATTATTTTCATCAGTGATCATCGGTACTGCCCTCTCATAAATTGTAGTACCTGACAAAGAAATTAAGCTGTCCAAGGAGTTCATACCTTTACCCTTCCTATCCTCGGCATTGTTTTGCTTCCTCTGAGGTGACTTTTTATGTTCCCTGTCACCACCACCTTGTTTTTTGATGTACCCAGTCTTCTCCAGGAATTTGGCAAATTTCTTCATAGATCTAAATTCGTTGGGATCCATCTCCTCATCAGAAGATTCATCCTCGTATTGCGCGCTTGACCTTTTCTTAGTTTTCGGTCTCGCAGCTCTATCTGAAGACCTAGATCTAGATCTACCATTGCTTTCACGTCTTCTCACAATTTCATTCGAATTATCATTAGTATTTCTTCCACCTTCACTTTCCCTTTCGCTTTCTTGTGTCTCACTTTCGTCCGATGCATCCATATCTTCTTCACTATTTTGTGAATTCGTTTGCCCTTCGTCAGAAAAATCATCTCTGCCCATAAGTTCCATCACAACTCTGTCATCCCCTTCATCGAAAGATGCACTCAAGACTCTTCCTTCTCTTCTTGCTTGTATTAGTTCTTCAACTTCACCATTATCTTCTCCTTCAAGACTTTCCATTGTTTCAGTTGGAGAAACCGACCTATTTCTTCTCTTTTCTTTAGATTTTTCATTTCTTTCCGCACTTTTTGATGTCCTTTTCTTTTGTTTACTGTTGCTAGGTTCACCCAGTACACCTAATTCGTTGTCCTTGACATCACTTTCTCCCGAATTTCTTCTCTTTTTCATTGCAGTAACAGTTCTCTTAGGCATTTCGCTGATTTTTAAGACAATAAACTCAACCGATAAAAGAATAAAGTTAATTAGTCTTCTTTGAGTTGAAACTTGTGTGTTTACTGTTTGAAAAATGAAATCAAAGTGACAGTTGGATGCCGTGACATCATATAATACGTCATATACGTTGCACGTGAAAAGGGTGTTCAGATTCATGTCCACTTCTTGCTAGTAGGAGACGTCCATCCAAGTTTCTTCTTTGCTTTGAGTAAAATCAATTTAATTTTGATTAAATGTGTCTTAAAATCTGGGGATCACATAATAATCATCGACTCAATGAATGCCTGAAAAAGTAGACAACTTGCAAAACATCGTTTCAGTTCATTGCACAAAGTTACTTGGACATGTTACCACAATGAGGACATGCTGTTTCTGCACTGACTAACTTCCCTCAATTCATTGCTTCGATTTTCATTTACCGATTGCTGCATTTTAACCAATTCATGGAACTACCATAAATTTAAAGTCTAGATGACCGTCCATATGTAGACTTCGTTTTATTCAGCCATGATCATGATGAAGGTAAGTGCATGACTTACTATTTTGAATTTCGCGTCAATGAGCCATGTATTTCGCTTTCGAGTGCGTGCGTGAAAATTTGTCAGAAATGTAAGTGTATTGATGGCAAACAATTGTCTGCTCGCCAACGAAATTCTTGGTTATTGAATTAAAAGATAAGGCCAAACAGAATTTAACACACAATGCATCCTGAAGGGCATACCTGATAATCCATGACTATGCCTTCTGGTAGGGTTCTCAGCCCCAGACACACGTTGTAAGATCTGTACTCGGGAAGACAACTTATATCCGCATGGCCCGCTGTAAAATATTCACTGAACAAATCAATACATTTTAGAGGCATGTCCCTATTCTCCTCTGAAATAAGTCCAAAAATGGGTGGCTGCTAAATGTGTCCTTAAACTTTTCATGTTCATCAACTCCTGGATCGACTACTTGTTATTGAGCATGACATTAGCAAAATCAGGTAGTCTCAGTTGAGGATCCAGAATCTTGAAAATGGCAATTTTTCAGCCATTGTGTTTCAATTAATGACATGAACATGATCAGAGACTAGGGTTTTGTCAATTTGCGTCTTCACAATTACAGCATCAACTGTCTCACGTTTTATTGCTTCAAGGTATAGGTAGAGGCGATTGCAAATTTCTCCTTCAAAATAACCAAAAAGCAAGTTGTGTGATTAGATTGATTTGCATACAGTCCCTTTGAAAAGATATTCTTGATCAATGTTGGGTAACTCTGCAAAACCTTGTATTTTCTTCATGAAGGTGACATAGCTTCTCAGTCTCCGTTCAAGGGACAGAAATCTCGTTGTCAGTTTTTCTTGTCTGCCGTCGATGTCAATGCCTGTGGTATCGTACAATGTTTTGTACTCATCTGCTGCCAACTTTTTTGTCTCCAAATCGGTACTTACCAACTTATGATCCTGAAATGAAAATATTTATTACCTAACATAAAACTATGAGCATATGAACATAAGATAAAATGACAAGTTCCAGTAAAATATATGTGAAGTATCTCTCAGTGAAGACATTTCACATGTGGTTCGTCGTTATTTGACTTTACAAAATGACTTTTTTAAGCAGCATTATGATGTCACCCAATATGCCTTCTCAACGGATCCATGAAAGTTAACTATTTCGACATATTTCCGTGCCTCTAAAATCTTCTATTAAAACTATTACAGTGAATTTCATCAAGAAAAAGCATCTACCTCGACTATTGAAGGTTATAATTGATACAGATCTACTTGTGTCACTTACAACATAGCATTGTTCAATGTCTCTAATCCGTTCAAAGAATCCTGGGGTGAATGTCCCGCTTGAAATAAACATCGCCGACAACATTGATGCCAATTTCTCAACATCATCCAGAGCAGTATTAGGCTCACTGTACATCACATCGGTCAGATAAGATGCTGATCTGTGGAGTGGGACAACGGACCAGTTCGTGCCTTCATCCGTCGTGGGGTCGTCGGCCACTTCTTGCGGCACCACTTAAGAAGGGGAATTTTGGGTTTCTGTTGCATGATCTTCTGCGGACGAACGATCCATTATACAGGTTTCTAGTGTCGGCGTAGGGATCAATGGACTGTCCTCGGGAGAGGATGATAAAGGAGCTAAAAGTTCCTCTGATTCCAAAGAACAGGAAGGTTCGTGTGTATCAAATGACAATGGTGAAACCTCTAATGCTGTCAGGTCCTGTAGTTCCTTCTGGACGCTCAGGGTGAGGACATCGTCACAATCCGGCGTCTGATTACCAGTCTCACTTGATTCAGAACTTGTCCTGTTGTCCGTTGAATTACCCTCTTCATCCAGTCCGTGGTTGTCCATACTCTTTTGCGTCGTTTTCTTGAAGTATTCATACTTCACGGAATATGAGTATCTCCCCTTTCGAATTGCTGCAACGAGAGATTTATTGGATTGCAAATTTCTTTGAAAATGTATTCCCTAAGTTGTGTATTACGATTGCAGTTGCAGGCTAATTTATCCTTTCATTCTCAACAGCATGCAGAACCATTCATTTTTCTTTACATCTAATTTACCCAGAACCTCTTAAATTTGATTGTTGCCAATGTCAAAGTAGGCTTTGCATGGAAGTAGTGCATTTCAAAATTATGATTGAAATAATTCATAACTCTTACCTTCAACAGCCATTCCAGCCTGTGCACACTTCTCCATGCGACATCCCGGGCAGGTTAGCACTTGAGGTTTTGGATATTTTCTGCGGGATTTTCGTACTTTACTGCCTTTTTCACATCGATGTTTAACTGAATTGTTATAGTTTCTTCGGAAAAAGATCTAAAACAGTAATAAATGTTTATGTTGATATTGATGTCCAAGTTGTTTGATCGTGGACGGATGTACAATAAAGTCTCAGCGATACCATGTTGATAAGATGCGCAGAGAGTGAATCAACTCCTGGGAAATGTTTAGGACTTTGGTACTCATCACTTGCCAGGTGATAGTTTCTTACCCAAATGCATTGAGAGCTCAAACTGAACCGAAACGACTGCGGGATATAATACTGATTGTGATAAATAAGGAATGGTTTGGTTCTGAAGTCATTACTAGATAAGTTACGTCACGTAAATAATAACTCTTTTGAATTAACCAGAGCCATCCTAGGTTAAAGTCTCACTCAAGCGCTCCACACGAGACCATGTAGCCATGCAAAAAAGCTGTGTCTGGAATAAAGTACTTTTATTGGGTCCAGTCTGTTTGTTTACCTTGGCATGATCCAGGATTTCCGAGACGAGAGGCACCAACCTCAAATGTGGCGGCTCCAACCTATTATTTTGGCAATTTTTTCCTTAAAACTGCATGAACATGAAAAAAAATTCAACCAAGAGGGTGCACGAGTCCCCTAAATTCGCCAATGCTGGCTCTCTTTCTTGGTAAAACACAGTTTCTTGTTATCATGTTTTCTACGGTTGCACGTTTGCAGTAACTTTATGTAGGACGTTTACCTTACAGGCAGAACACGTATCGACGCCATAGTGGTAACCAGAGGCTTGTTCACCACAAACCTAAAACAAAGTGGTTAAATCAGAGTTCCGTATTAATATTTTTGTCCTTTAGTTGGCGTAACAAATTTGCAATGAATTTCATTAGGATTAGCAAATTTTGTATGAACCTGATTCATGATTTTGTTTATCTGAATTCCAAGTTGGATCAATCAAAGATTGCTATTCAACCCAACATAGATCTATCATAATTCATGAAAGATGAAATATGAACACCACGCACTCCTTTAAGAATACAACAATAATTTTAGCTTACCTGGCACTTTAATCCTTGAATAATGGTTGTTTTTATTGCTTCTAGATTCTCCATTTTCCAATGTGTTTAGTCCACTTAAGGGCATTGAACGTTTTGCAATCTTGATTGCTACCGTGTTACCACCTGTCTCTTATCGGCAACTTTAAAGTCCCACAGTCATCAGCTGCCCTCAATACGAACATAATTTTATCTTGATAAAAAGTTACAAGCCAATCCAATATTGTTCGATAAGAGTGTATGTACAAAGCGCACTGTTCATGTGATGTTCCTCTTAAATGTTCCAAAATTAAAATCAGTTCGTCCTCGTGGACGTGAGCGCATTTGACAGTGTGCGCGCCGCAATTAGTTCTAATAGAGAGTTCAATCTTTTAGACCGCTGAACCTAAAACGTTGTTGGCTGATCCGAAAGCTTTGTGTGATAATAAATGCAATTTATCAGTCCTGAGGGCAACCGTGGATTATTTTCTGTATGAGAACGGTGCTTTTTCAAGAGTGTAAGAGTGATTTAGAAGTGAATTGAGCGACGCAATACGCTCACAATACACATTCATTAGTTTCGAAGATGATCGCCACAGGTCAAACCCCAATAATTCCAAAAGGCTACAGCAGCGCACAAGTATATGTGAAACACATAATATTATTTGCCATTATTTGCCATTGATCACAAAGAAGGCAAAAGTCAAAAGCATGAAATAGACACGAGAACAACAAAGAGATTGAAAGAATAGAAAAAGATTCTGTTTATTTATTTTCATGGAGTAGATTTTCATTGTTTGGGATGGACTTGAGGTCAGTCATAGAAGGTGATTCAGGAAACATTTTGAAGCCTGCAATCCGAAGCAAGTTGTCACTTTCTCTGTCTATTCACTTTTAATCTGTGTCTGCAGCGATACATGCTGCAAAATTTCTGCTGGAATGCCGCTTTCAAATCCCTCCCAGCCACAAAAATACCATCACACAATCACACAGGTAGCTCAAGATCCAACCTGATTGGAACCCATCACCAATCATAGATTTAACAAGCCATTTCACGAGCCACACTGTGATCTCAACTTGACACAAAACAGCTGTTCCCAAAAGTAAAATGGGAGTTGGTATCACAAAAGAATTGACAAAATATCACAGTTGCTACAAGCATCTTCACAAATAAGGAATTGAAATGAAAGAAGGATAAAATTTCAATTACATATTAAAGGCACAAACAGTGATGCCAAAACTATAAAAGTTCATATTTTGTAAATAAAATGTTTGGATTTGGAAAAAAGAACTAAAAATGAAACGACATGAACCTTTTGGCTCATCGGGCCCTGGTATCCTTTCATGGATTGTCGTGATTTAAGTCCTGTGTTATAACTGATATACTATTGTTGCATTCACTGCCAGCAGTGTTGGGTACCCTGTCAACTTCGTCATCGCCCACAAATCCCTCATTGTCACTCTGGGCAACTTTGTACTTTCTGCTGTTAGATTTTTTAACAGGAATGTCATATATTGCTTGATTAAGCTTGGCCATTTTGAATGTCGCATAACCCAAGGCCACAGCAGTAATGGAAATAATCAACAGAACGCCAAATCCCAAGATGAGGGTGAAGAGTATAATGTCGTATCTGAAGTCGTTTTCTCCTTGTATTATCACAGAGCCAGACTCAATTGATGAACCATCTGAAAGAAATGCACAAACTGGTGATCATAATGAATCTGACCGAATGTTGATTCACCAATTTGTGAAACTGGGAAGTCCCGTGTGGACTTATTAAAAATGCGTCATGATTCCACTTTGGTTCATTCTTACCAGTTGATAATCTGAGTTTGTATGCTTGAAAATGCTTCAAAGTGCTGTTCTTTTACACATTGCAATTCTTTATTTAACCACATTTTAGCTTACCCCAGAAACAAGGCATGTAGAGTAACTTGTTAGGAGTATTTTGATCAACAGTGTCTATTGCATCCTGGGTTGCTACATTCAACAGCCAAGCCTTGACGGCTGCTGGTGATGGCATCTCACACAACCTGCTTAAGTATCTGTAAATGAATTCAGTAATTATAAAATAGCATTTTAAGATGTCTGGTTCTGGCTTTGTATTTGAAACTTTTCTGATGGGTTCATTTGATCTTTTCGGTTTCAACCATACACGAAAATTTTAAACCATTGAAATGAATCAAAAATAAAGATGACGGAGAAAAATAGAAACTAGAGACAACGCCCAGTTTGTAGCATATCGTTGACACATACGGTTTAAATATCTCGAAAACAAAACCCCTTTTGTTCAAACAAAGAACTTCTATCTCTTTCCATTTTCCTCGGTTGAAACTAGAACCTCTGAACCAAATCTAAACCAATTAACAAACATTTGAGCTTTTCCCATTTTGAATCAGAAAATTTATCTAATTAAAAATCAAAAAGAGTTGAGCTCCCAAACCACCGATCAACAGTCAGGGGTCAAAACCATTACAACAAACAGACAACTGTGAATGAGGGATGCAGAAAAGCTTTCAGTAGCCTTCACCAAAGAGAGAAGCGACTTATCTTATCAGAATGGTGTCTATGCGTTAATATTTGGTTCCTTGAACGTAAAAATGTCACTTGTGGACAATGACAAACTTTTGCCAAAATTTCATCGGATTTCAAAACTTCCAAAAGTAAAATGTGTCTTAGGACATTCTGATCAACTTCAATTTTTGACTCCTCACCCCACCCCGACCCCCGCTCGACCTCTTAGTGATGCCATTTCTATGTTTTAAAACCAGGGTGAATTCCTTTGGTTACATGCTGAATTCTGTGCATGACAGATTCCAATGAGTACCACAACTACTGGTCTACTGATAGTCAACTTGAGAGGGCAATCCCCTTTGTCCCTCACTGTTCTGACAGTCTTTATCTGAAGTTTCAATTGTTTAATTCAACAGGAAAGTCCTCCTGCGTGAACGCAAGAGGCATACCGCCCACCGTGTAGCAAGT
>CAWVNT010000209.1:0-25518 GCA_963930775.1 Cliona cf. orientalis
CCCAGATCAACTGGGCAGCCCTAACCAAAGAAGCATATGCCATATACATGAGTGTTAAAAAGCTAGTTTCCTACATTACTGACAATAAAATTCTACTCAGAAGTGATCACCTCCCTTTGAAGAAATTTCTATTGAGAAATACCAAAAATGACATGGTTAACAATTGGGCCATGGAACTACAACACCATACAATAGAATTTGAATATATCCAAGGTGTGAAGAACACACTCGCAGATACAATGAGTAGATTGGTTAAAATTACTCCTGACATTGAAAAAGAACCAGAAAAACCAGATCAAGAATTTGGAAGGTTCATATTTGAGAAAATAGATCCTATTCTGGTAGAGACAGTCATGCTAGAGCAAGATTTGTCAAAACCACAAAAACAAGAAGAGGACAAGAAAGTTGATCCTATAATTGGAACAGAGACTATCAAATGGCCCATAACAATGGATCAACTCAGATTGTTACAAATTAAAGATGATTTCTGTAAGAAAACCATACAGAGAGTAATGAGAAATCAAAAGAAAGATAAGCAATTAGCATACCCTTACTACATTAAAACAGGATTGTTGCATAAATACATTACGGATGGCAAACAAAGATTTGAAGCGCAAGTCATTCCAGCAAACTGTGCAAATTATTTACTTAGGTTAGCACATGATAACCTAGGGCACAATGGGTCTGCTAGAACCTACATGTTGTTGCGAAGAAATTACTACTGGAAAGGGATAAAACCACAAGTGTACCGGTATGTGAAACAATATCCAAAATGTCAGCAATGTAACACACAAGTAGTGAAGTACAATCAAGGACAGTTTCAAGTGCCAAAAGCTCCCATGGACTTTATTTCCATGGATTTAATTGGAGAGTTCCATCCACTTACAGCAGAAGGGTATAAATATGCTTTGACCATCATATGCATGTTGACAGGATTCACTTGGTGTATCCCTGTCAAGAGTAAAATGGCTAAAGATATCGTGGATGCCTACATGAGAGAGGTATACTACAAATATGGTGGTTCAAGAAAAATACTCTCTGACAACAGCACTGAGTTTAAAAATGAACTGTTCACTACAGTGGCAAAGAAACTAGGAGTAGAGCATAAAATATACTCTCCTCCGTTTCATCCACAGTCAAATGGCAGAATCGAAGGATTCCATCATTTTCTAAAAGCTTGCTTAGCTAAACATGTATGTAAAACTAAAGAGTGGAGTGAAATAGTACCAATGGCTTGTGCAGCCTACAACTTCTTCCCTAATGAACATTCAAGGGAAAGCCCATTTTTCCTGATGTTTGGAAGAGATCCTAGGATTCCTCTTACGGAATTATTGACCCCCAGGGTTAGATACCTAGGTACGGATGAAAATGTTCTTTCGCTAGAAGCATTAACAGAAATATATCATTTGGTAGCACAAAATCTTAAATTAGCAAGAGAAAGGATGAACAAAAAGTCAAAAGTTCATCCGCCAACATTTACTGTCGGAGACATTGTGCTGCTTCGCAATCATGAGGCTAAATCATTAGAACCTAGATTCAAGGGATATTTCAGGGTTATTGCAATTCGCGGTAACCAAGTACATATGATACCGAGGGAAGGAGGAAACCCCAGGTGGGCACATGTCACAGATGTGAAATACGTGCTACCTGTGGATGCAGTACTTGATCAAATGCCTTCAGTCTCTCAAGCAGGGAGACCTTCTAAATTAAATATTCACCCATCACGTGAACCAGATTTAGGGTGGACACTAGCTACCACTCTTAATACAGTACATACAAACACGACAAATACCACATCACTAGCAAATACCCAGGTATTACAGGATAATATTGTTACAATATCCTGTACTACAACTTCAGTCATTCCACTGTAAGTCTCCTCGTTTTCAGGGGAGGGGAGTGATATTAAAATAGAAAACAAGGGGCAGGACTTTTTGAGTTTGACCCCATGTGAAATTATTTGGTAGACTTAAATCAATGTAAGACAGAGTAAAACAGAGTAATCGGTAATAAAATACCCAGGTACAACTAAAACATGAGTAAAAAGTGACAATGCTTTCGGTTGAGATGCGTACCGGGGTGATGCCGAAACATAGTAGCCAATTTCAATTATAAATGCGTTTAATTACTGTTGAAACCTAGGTAGAATGCTATGGTTTGAAATAATTTCTATTGAACTAAACTAAAAATGCAGTGTGGATAAAAATTTTAAAAAAAATTAGACTTACTGTGAAAGTGAGACCTAGGTTGTCTTGTCTCCAGAGGAGGATGGATGAGTAGAGTCACCATCACCTTGGGTGTCACTGCTGCTGTCGTCTGCTCGGCGGGAAGTCTCGCTGGTGCTGGACTGTTTGGCTTGTTTTGCAGCCATAGTTTGCAGCTGCTGACTAAAAGGAAGCTGCTGTTGGCCGTGAGGGAGCTTCACTATTAGCTTCTCGGCTTTGGCAGACGATTTTGTGGCTGTTGCTCTTTTCTTCTTCTTCATCTTTGGAGCCTTGACGGTGGCCTGGTCCTCACCCTTCACTTTGGCAGCTTTCTTCTTCAGTTTCCTTTTAAGCACTAGTTTAGGCACGGGGGGTTGATTGGAGGACTCAGGTGGTGTTGCCTCATCTTCTGAGAAAATTTGAGGGATGCCATTAGAGTCAGCATCGCTGTCAGTGGTAACGAATTGGTAGGAGCCTTTTGGGGGAGTATTAGTTTCAGAAGCAGCCAGCTCGGAGGGGGTCAGAGCGGTCGATGTGCCGGGAGCAGAGGGGGTGGTACTAGTAGCAACTACTTGAGTTGTGATGGTAGCACCCACTCGATCCATAATAGCCCTGGTGATGGCCAGAGTACTTTGATCCTCCTCTCTGTGGCAGAATTCATGCCCACGAATATGGTGTGGATTTATCTCAGCACGAAGAGCTTGGAGCCACTGGAGGGTCCGATCTTCTGAATACCATGTAAGGTGGTTCCATACATTGAGATCGGGAGTCTTATACCCGAAATGGTCGAACACACTGCATATGCATATGCTGCAATGAATGTAAATAGGGACTTTAATTCTCGAAATACAAAGCATACTAGTTTTAAAAGAATTACCAAGGGAATATCAAATGCACATGACTATATATCCATGTACTCACAAGTGTCTTCAATTAAGAAAGTCGGAGGTGGATATGAAGTCCTCGTCGGAAAACAGGGCACTGCCATATCCCTGCATTCGAATTCTGGATTCATGGGTATCCAGGAGAGAACGTCTGTATCGGATGAAGACACTAAACTTGAAAAGAAAGGGAAAATATGAAATATGATCGAGGTAATCTAGTCATTGTAAATATATTCATAGACAAAAGTAAGAAAAATTACCGGGATAAAGCTTCCTCGACTGTGGAATCTTTTGGTTGCACTGGACAACACCAGCATAAAAACATGTTGCGGTCATTCATTGGGAGCTTGGGATAAGTGTCCCTGAAAGAGTGATCGTGACCAGGCATTTTAGCTTTAAAATGTAATAGTCGAGTATGTTATCCCTACGGTGTCAAATGTAAGAATGATCGAAAGACAAAGGAACCTCAGTATATATACTGAGACAGAAAAGATAAACGCTTAAAAGACTATTATGTCTAGAAGCAAAGGTGGAGACAGAATAGAGAAAAAGACAAAGAAGTGCGAACAGATTGCCCATTAACAGTGATGGAAATGTTTAGCAGACACCCTGATAAAGCTGTCAACACAATGCTGTTAACAGCAGCACAAACACGTCAATCTGTCAACACCTCCTGTCAACACTGCTGTGATTTATTGTAAATAGGACATTTGTGCTTGGGTGTCGCAACACAGTAGTTTTAGCTTAGAATGCTGTTACAATAGTAACTAGGAAGCTTTTAAAGTGAATGCACACAAAATAACAGGATATTATTGTAAAACTAATAGAATATTACACAAATACTAATCGGTATGGGTATTGGTGTTGGGATGAGAAACTTGAAATGTATGGATGTCGCAAAGTGATATATTCAAGGGAGGATTACTTAAATACTGTGTCGAAACAGCGTAATGCTATTTCAATGGGATTGTCGAAACAGAAATCCAGTCCTCTTGGTTAGTTACAAAAAGTGACATATACCAGGAAGCAAGTATTATTGAAGATACTGTGTCAAAACAGCGTAATGCTATTTCAATGGGATTGTCGAAACAGAAATCCAGTCCTCTAGATAGCTACAAAAAGTTCAACCAGGAAGCAAGTATTATTGAAGATATTGTGTCGAAACAGTGTAATGCTATTTCAATGGGATTGTCGAAACAGAAATCCAGTCCTCTTGATAGCTACAAAAAGTTCAACAAGGAAGTAACTATTAGAAATACTGTGTCGAAACAGTGTAATGTTATTTCAATGGGTTTGTCGAAACAGGAATCCAGTGCTCTTAGATACAGTGTTTGAGAGAGGACTATCTAAATACTGTGTCGAAACGGTGTAATGTTATTTCAATGGGAATGTCGAAACAGGAATTCAGACTCTTTTGGATACAGATAAGCACCGCCTTTGACAATTTAGAAACATAAGAATATTTGTTGCGACAGCTCACACTAACCAATCAGCATGACTTTTTAACTGATAACTTGAGGAACATAGGAGATAATGTTTCATTCTTTGTGAGACCGTGGTGGAAGAAACATCTTTACACGATTGAAATTTAAAAGGCATCATGGTTAGAACAAAACAAACAGCAAGGAAGCAGTACAATACAGGAATGCAGAGAGCAGAGTTTCCTGCAAAACCTTCCGAAAGTGAAGACTTGCCTGGTGACTCGAGTCGAACAGAAGACACCGAACCTAGGGAAGGCATAGAACCTAGGGTGGATACGGAAGGCAGTGAGACTGGATCGAGGGAAGTTAAACCAAGAGAAGTTGAACCAACTACTTCAACAAACCAACAACCACGTACCCAAATTGTGCTACCTCGGCATACATCTGTTAGTGGCATGGATCCATCTTTCATCAACTACTATCGGGAGCATGGTATGACACCTTATCTCATGGAAAGTCTGATGACCAAGAGAGGGTGGACATTGCCAATGATAAACCGGGTTATCAGGAATTGTAACGCAGCATGGAAGACTAATGTTGCACCGGTCGAAAGCATCCGATATAGCGATGAAATAGACACTGACGAGGAACTGGGGCCACTGCCTCGTACAGAGGATAATGCAGGTGTCGCAGTGACTACCGTCACCAGTGAAACAATGTACGTTGAGGGGGAACCCTCAGTGCAGACCAGACTGGAGGCCAGGGTGGTAACAGTACCAAAGCGAGGAAGAGGATGAGGTGCACCAATACCAATAGCTCGCAAGGAACCCCGAGATTCACAGTGAGGGCGAGGGTGACGGGGAGCGCATAGAAGAGGAGGGAGCTCAACAAGAGTTCTTCATCGCGCCCCGAAAAGGAAACATCGGTACAGACCAGGTACCCTTGCTCTCCGTGAGATCAGACATTACCAGAAAAAGACTAACTTGCTTATTAAGAGAACACCATTTGCCAGACTGGTGAGAGAGATAGCACAAGGCTACATGCAGGAACTATGATTTCAAAATTCAGCAATCGGTGCTTTGCAGGAAGCAGCGGAAGCATATCTTGTAGGACTATTTGAGGATACCAATCTGTATGCTATCCATTCAAAGCGAATCACCATCATGCCAAGGGACATTCAGTTGGCCAGGTACATTAGAGGAGAGAGAACATAAGCTGCTCTCTTCACACAAGCGTTTGGTTTTTCATAACGCTGTCCTCATACTACCTAGGTAGAATATTTCTTTAAAAGTTAGAAGACGTGTAAACTAAATAGTAATAAAACACAAATAGAACACGAGCAAGCATATTGAACATGTTATTGTGATAGGAAAGGCTCAGAACTCTGTGTCGAAACAGGTCCTGTGTTAATCCTATGGCAATGTCGAAACAGGATTTTTGCATACATTAACTTCCTCATTGATGCATGAAATTCTTAGAAATACAAAGTCAGGGTAATACCTAATTTAAGTTCTAGATACAGGATCCAATCACAATGCATTTGCGAGCAGTGATGGGAATATAGAACACTACTGATAAACAAGCTGAGACATTTCTGTAGCAATATCAGACAGTGACAAAGGTCGTACACTGTCAATGTAATGTAATTACAATACACAATACATTGCTGTAAGTAATGCTCGTATCTATACAATATATTGTAACAAGTAAAACTCATATTTACACAACATATTACAACAAATAAAAGCTTGTAACTACCATACAGTGGATAATGGATACTGAAAGAGGGGAAATGTCTGAACATCACTCACAATCAGAGGATGAGGCTACTATTTCCGGTATCCTAGGAACGGTGTTTTCTGTTGAAAAAGAGGAAAAAACTACTGTTACAATGCCTTCCACAAAGTTAGATGAGGAAGGAATTACAATATCTTCTGCTAAATCAGACGAGGAAGGAATTACAATGTTTTCTGCTAAACTGGACGAGGAAGCATTTGAACCACTGGTAGAGCAAGGAGAGTTGCCGTCAATTCCCACTGAAGAGGAGTTGATTAAATATCCCGAGTTGGAGTATTCTAGCAGGGAAGTACAAGCTATTGTGAACAAAATGGATAGAGCGCAGAAACAGGAATTTCGTGAGTATGAACAATATTTCTTAACCCGCTACAGACAAACTGGTAATATGCAGCCATTGTATGTGGAAGTGAGAAATATAGTTAAAGAAATGTGTCCTAGCATGCTGAGCCAGATGCAGAGCGCGGTGGTGGAAGCTCGTGCTCAACTGCTAGCAGAGACCAAGCTTAAGGAACTGTGTAAACAGCTTGGAGTGCCAGCACCACGATACAAACCTCCGTCTATGGTACACTCTATAGATGAAGGAATACTGGGAGAAAAAGCTGTACCTATGTCTGGTGAGGAAACACCGGAACCAGTAAAAGAGGACCAGCCGAGCACATCAAAGGCTGTTCGGAAGATAACTCCAACACTGGTGACGACAGAGGTAAAGAAAGAGGTAAAACCCCAGGTACAACTGAGGTTACTTTCAGATACAATACTGGAGGCTATGGGACCTGGTGATGAGGAATGCATGGTCACACGAATAAAAAGGGGACGAGATCCATTTTATGATCTTACCCAGGATGATGAGGAGCTTAAACAAGCATTTGCAGAGGTAGGACCGGAAGATATACCTGAGGAGGAATCGGATGTCGATGACCTTTCAGTGGCTAGTTTGGAAACTGTTAACAAAATTGAAAGTGAAGAGGCCAGTAGACTGCTCACCACCTATGCAGACCTTAAAATGAAGGAAGCAGAGACGCTACAGGACATGGTAGCTTTGATCAAGGCAGATGACCTGGGGCCACGACAGTACTATGAAATTGTAAAACATGTCACAAAAGTAGAAGGGGACATCCCAGAAATTGCCCAGGTTCGGGAAGAGTTTGATTACGAATCAATCAAACTAATCCTTGCTGCAGGAGTAAGGATGAAGCAAGTGTACGATGTGAATATGAGACAACGCAAGAAAGCTGAGTCTCTTGTAAGTGTTGCGAAGCAGTTTAATGTTTCAAAAAGCAGATTGTATGAAATGACAGCTGGACATAAGATCGGGAGACCTGGAAAAAGTGCTCCGAAACAATTGGAACTTGACACACCAGCTGATGCACAGACAACAACCCAGGTTGTGAAACGTCAAGCAGATGATCTGGGCAAAGATCAAGGTGCAAAGAGACAGAAAGGTGAAACAAGCTCTACAAAGAAAGGTGGTAAAATTAAAAGCACCGCCTTGTAAGCAGAATATACTTTTGCGAACCAAAACTCATGGTCCTTATCAGGACTATCCTGTGTGTTCCCAAAGGGAAGACTAGCGAACAATTTACTTAGATTTTAATGTTACTGTAAATATTAATGTGATCTGGGGACTTCGTGTAAGCAAGTATCCAGGTATAATACTAACTTACTAATTGAAGCATTGTGTAATAGCTTGAATAAATATAGGAACATATTAACCACTACTGAAGTGTTGTAGTGATGTTTCAGTGGAAATATCCAAATGACATTTCTACCAAAGAAGTAACACTTGTACAGGTCTGTATTATTTTTCAGGTATGGGCTACATAAAAAGCCTAGGGATCATTATTTTAATGATCCACTTAATACAAACACAGCAAGTAGATCAGGAAGGAGTGTTAGAGGGAGATCAGGGTGGACAGTACACCTCGATAGATAATGATGACCTCTACGCAGAACCTCGAAAATTAAAGCAGGGACAGTACCTATACCCAGTTATTTTCGAACCAATCAAGAATATCAGACTAAGTATCTCATCTTACCAGGTCACAATGTTTGTAGACTTAGGACCTTACTTTGAGTACTTCGAAAGCTATGAAAGGTACATGAAAAATTTCAGAGTTGACTTAGCTGATAGATCAAGAATGTCATATTTGGCGAAATACCACCATGATGCTGGTAAATTAAGACACAAGTATGAACAAACAGAACTAGATAAGATCAATTGTGAGCAACCAATGTTTTGTGATGAGGTTAGCAACAGACATATGTGTGACAGGTTAGTGTTTCAATTTTGCATGTCACAACGTCAGTATTATCAGATTACTAATGCTACCCAGCATTTGCATACTACGTTCCTCACTTTGAAAAACAGATTCCTGGGAATCATAGATTACTGGGATGAAACCCTGCAATCGGTAACAGTACAGAAAGAAAGTACAACTAGGAAGAAAAGACACAGCGCAAAAAGTACAGTCCCATTAAAAGCAAAGAATCAAATTGCCCATGAGATGGATGTACTGACTGATGCTGTGGAGTGGATAGAAAAGAAAAGGTGGAGTCCCCAGCAACCACAAGATGTCTGGGTGACCCCTGAGAAATTAGAAATGGGACAAATTATCACTAAAGAAGAGGGAGGAGTGCATTTGTATTCACGTAAGAAAAGAAACCCCTTAGTATGGGCTGGTTTAGGTTGGGGTGTCTATTCGAACAAGAGACAAATTGATAAAATTAAAGATAACATACGAAAACTCCAAGACCAAAATATATTGCAGGAAAAGCAAATAGATGAACTTGCTCGATACATGAATTTGACCATGGAGCGGGTTCGCCAGCATGATCAGAAACTCTATGAATTGGAAGTTGAGTTAGTACAACTAAGAAGTTCACTGGTCAGTTTGACTTATGATTTCGATTACAATGTTGTTATAAATTATTTACTCAGAAATGCTCGAACTGCTGTACATAGGTTGATGATAGGATTGATAGCAGCCCAGTACAACGTGGATCGCATTTTAGAATACCTTAGAGCCATGGCTACCCATCAGTGTAGCCCTGTCTTGATATCCCCACCAGCTTTGAGAACGTTGTTGAGGAAGGTAAAGGATAGAATTACACCAAACCCTAGGTTAAAGTTGCCATACCACATAGATCAAGACATATGGAAATTTTATGATGTACTCAAGGTTACACCGGTGGTATTGGACAGACTATTGGTAATACTTCTGACAATACCTCTGACGGACCAATCATTGGAGATGAACCTGTACTGAGTCCACAATTTACCTTTGACAGCACCGGACCTACACATGACCGCGACTTACAACTTAGAAGATGAATACTTAGCGATAGGAAAGAAGGGTATGTAGAGAGAGCATACAAATTTGCATCATGTCAGAATTAGGGTTGTGTACCATGAAAACTGCCCTGTACCCAGCAGATATGGTCGAGTGGTGTCTATACGCTTTGTTTCAAGAGAATGACAAAAAGATCGATCAGTATTGTAAATATCAGTTCAAACAAATGGACAGCAACTACGCAACAAGTCTAGGAGGGTTTATGTGGGCGATCAGTGCAGTAATAACTGAAAAGCTACAGGTACGTTGTCTTACAGAGACCCATGTAGTAGACATAAGACCTCCAGTGGAAATAGTGTACATAGGGAATGGGTGTGAGGGATACAGTCCTCATCTGTATATACCCGCACATTCCACATTGACTAGTGAGATAAACATATTCGAAAGGGGACAGTATTTTCTGAAGTTCAATGCTAAGTATAGAACAGATTCAAAAATTGGGATTTGGGCCAAACTGAAGTTTAGGTTACAGTCTAAAGAGGAAGCAAGGAAAGAAGTACAAAAATGGGCTGAATTACAACCCATGACTATGGAATATTTGGGGCAGAAATTAGACTTAATAGATACTGGGAAATATCCTTTTGAACTTCCAACTAAAGCCTTGCTCCTATTGCTGATCATAGTGACTTTGGTTATTGTCATAGGTTTGGTTATAGCTTTAGTAAAATGGTGGAAGGGGCGTGAAGGGTCAAAAGAGATCAAAAACATGGTAAAATTATTGCAAATTAAAGACCACATAAGATACTTTTTCCCTCAAACCAACCTTCCTGAGAACAAAGCAAGCCACCAAGTGAGAGAGCCTGTGACTCTGACTGCACTTGTAGACCATGGAACTCCAAGGAGAAAATCCCTAGGTTTACCACCCGATGCTGAACTTGAACTGGTGAAACCCGAAACCCAGGTACAGGTCCATGCTCTACCCAAGGCGTCACAGTCAGCACCTAGGCAGAACCCAGTGGATGATGAACAATCAGTTGTTCCATCCCATCACAAATTTCAGCGACCAGCATCTGCGTACAATCCGGTGGATGAAGAACAATCTGCTGTTACATTCTATCACAAACCTCAGTGACCGGCGTCTGCGCATATCCTGGTGGATGATGAACCCGTAGATCCATCCCATCACAACCTTCAAAAAGATGGGGAACCAGTGCAGAAGCTGATCAGACAAATTGTGAGAGACACTGAGGCAGCTGACCAATACGCAAAATATGTCAATCGAAAAAGCAGGGAGGAGTTAGATGAGCCAGAACCAACAGGTGACTCAAGTCATGGAGTACACCGCACTTAACTATGAGAAGCTGTCTGACAGAGCTAAGGCTCCAAAGAGAGCAACACCAGGGTCAATAGGTTTGGACTTATTTACCCCCACAGACGTTTTCATACCAGCAAAACAGCAAGTGTTAATACCCACAGACTTGATACTAGTCCCTACCCAGGGATACTACATACGCATAGCCAGCAAGTCCAGCTTAGCCCTTAAGTACAGACTCACCGTCGAGGGAGGAGTGGTAGACCCAGATTACCGGGGCAATGTCAGAGTTTTGTTGAGAAACAACTCCGATGAAGCACATATATTGGAACATGGTGAAGCCATAGCCCAGGTAATAATGGAAAAAGCAGCCATGCCTGTAGTGGTGGAGATGAAAATTGCCAAGGACACTCAGAGAGGAACTGGTGGGTTTGGCTCGACTACTGAGTAAGACCCCATCACCAAGTAAGAGACTCTCTTGACGGGAGCATTATCCAATGTACCTATGTAACCGTTTGAAAAAAACTTATAACCGTTACTATGCTGTACAAATGTTGCTGAACTGTTAGTGGGATGTATATCCACTACAAATCCATCTCACTACCAAAGTGTCTTTCATAAGTGATGAACAATTAAACAGTATCTGTGAAGTACAATAGAACATAGCGAACTCAAGAGTTACTACGATATGACATTTATTACAATGGCTGGTGAATCCTGCAAATGAAATATGTACAAAGAACTAAGGAAAAATAAAAACAATTTACAAATTACAGTTGTGAAAAATTGAAACAATTTAAGCACGTGGTGGCCCAAACTTGCACTCCATTTGCACATACAGGTTGTGGTAGCCACAGTGGTACCGTTCCACATGTAAATCGAAAACACCTTTGTTATAAAAGCTTTTGCCACAAAAGCACATCAACGACGGGAGACGGAAGTGATGTAGCAGAGAGTGGAGGACAAGTCGTGCCACCGACACGAAGTACTGGTGGTAGGTCTCACACTCTTTCAAAAAATTTACCGCCTCCATCGGTCGGTACCCGACTTCCTGGCATCGATGGGCATGTTTAAATCCATCTGTGCCAATCTGGCCGCAGTCCAGGCAATTAGGTCGAGAGCACACCTGGTATACATGTCTTTCTCGATGTCCGACAATTCACCCCACACCCTAGAGGAAACAAAAATATAAAACCTAGGTTGACAAACCTAAAACCAACTGTTAAAGTGATACAGTGTTTATACCTATGGAAGTGTTAAAACAAGAAGATGTGATAAATACCAACCGTGCACGTTTACCAAGGCTGCGTGTTGTAACCGGTTTTGCTGCTGGCTTTGTTGGTGGAGCCTGCACTGGCTTCCAAGTGGGGTCAATCATGTTCCTACAAGGAAATATTGTGAAAGTGTTTGTGAAAATAAAAGTGTTAAAATCACAAGGAGTGAAATGCAAGTATACATATGGTGTCACCCTACCTAGGGAATACTTACAAGTTGCAGGGTGGTGGCAGAGGTGGTGTTTCCGTATCCGGTGTTCGTGGAGCAGTTTTCGGCCAGGCACCACCACACCCACTTGCGTCGACTACTGACTTCACTGCCGTAACTTCGGTGTCACTACAAAAAAAAACCATGCAAGTGTATTCACACCTAGGTACACATGCAAACACCAGCTGTGAAATCTTCAAAATTAAAAATAGTTACTGTGACTTACGAGTGTTCGGAGCCTTCCTCCGATGCACTGCCACGGATCGCAGTGTACATGACCTGCCTCTCTGCCGTGTCCACGTCCACGACTGTCTCTTCGTGAGAACCACTGGAAATTAAACACAAAAGGTTGTGATAGAATACTTTCTATAACTGCAGTGGCAATGGAAAAATTTACAAGTACTCACAATACAAAGAAGTATACCAGTGACTTACCCAGAAGCAGTCGTTTCCTCAGATGCAGTAACACTTCTGTCATGAACGAAGCTCCTGGTGGAAGTCGAAGATTTAATAGACGCTGTTTTAGCGAATTTAGCTTTGAAACTTTTCATTTTCGTGCGAAGTAAAACAAATCTTCACAAAATGCAAATTATGTGTTCACTCAAAAAGATTTAGGACGAAAATGTGCTCAGTAATTAGGGCACATGCAAAATCAGGTCTTATTACGTCATCATGTAGAGTGCAGTAGACGACGTCATAATAAACCACAATCTGCATAGCTATCACAAATACATAACCAAGTTGTATAATTGTTACCTATGTAACTTAGTACAACCTGTGTAATGGTTTATGTATATAATATCCAGCACATGAAAGGTAAAACTAACTAAATCATATATTGTAACATTAATAAAGATGCTAAGTAATATTTTATTCATTGCTTGAAGTAAGTGTAAAAGTTAATATAACATATTAACTTCTTTAAGTAAGGGAGGGGTGAGTGGGCCTATTCCTACAATGCACACAGGTTTGAACGTGTAACCTAAGTGACCTAGGGGGCAAATGGAATGTTGCCAACCACTGGGTGGCAGCACCAAGTGTGGTCACATGACAGGCAGATTAGCCAATCGTCTGTCAGGGATAAATCTCTATATAAGCAATAGTGGGCCTGGGCTTGTGATCTTTGGTCTATTATCTGTGCAAAGGTAAGAACTCTCTCTACTGATTCGCACCACAGGCCTTACCCCAGGGTTGACCCCCATGTAGTACTGAGGAGCAGCCACCTCATGGATTGTGTGCGCCCAAGGGGTAGCCTGCCTGAGGGACGTGCGCCCGATGTCCATGGGTTATAATATATATCCTCGTAGTAAGGAGCAGCCTCCTCACGGATTGTGTGCACCCTATGTAAGGGGTAGCCTGCCGGAGGGTGAGCGCCCTGTTTAGTATATCCTCATAGTAAGGAGCAGCCTCCTCGCGGATTGTGTGCGCCCTTGTAAGTGGTAGCCTGCCGGAGGGTGAGCGCCCTGTAACTGTGAGTTCAGTATCACATCATGTAAAGGAGTAGCCACCTCACGGATTGTGAGCGCCTTGTGTAGACTGCCGGAGGTAGAGCATCCTGTACCTGATGGTTTAATGTAATGCCATACCCGTGTAGCCAACTAAGTGGTACCTAGGTAGCATGTCCGTGTAATGAAGAACGTCAATGTGCAACATGTAAAATGATTCAATAAACTTAAAAGCCTTCAAGCTATGTAAACTATATTCAACTGAGTTGCTTTAGTCCTTCTCCTGGATAGTGTAATATACCAATCACCTTCGTCCAATCTTGAGGTAGTCTATCACAAACAAAATAATAAATCCACTATACGATCCTAACCTCTAGACAAACAAGTAACTTAGAGTTCCAGCCAAAGACGAGTACCTGAAAGGTGGAACCGACACCGGAGTGAGTCGCTAGCAGAGCAGAGAAGAAGAACAGGTGCTTCCAATGGCAAGAATGCCGGAGCCATTTCCCTACAACCTGGGGATGTAGTGATGGTCCGGATGGACAGGTTTGTAGGCAAGAGAAAGGTCAAGGACTGATGGGAAGAGGGGAGATTCATAGTCGAAAGCCCACTGGAGGACTGGCCAGTGTATAAGGTCAGATGCCCTCCTACAGGCCGGAGGCAGAATCCTCGCTACCAATTCCTTCATCGGAACCGCCTTCTCCTTGTACCACCTGGAGACATCACCAATGACATTCAGGACATTGTACAGCCTTCTGGAGAGACCCCTGCAATCCCAAATGCCACCCTCAGAGCCTTTCTCATAGGCATGGACTCCTCGGAGTCCGACGGGCAAACACCTTCCCTGGTGACTCGACAGGGAGGTGATCAGACTCCGTGGATTTGGCTGAATGGTGAATTTCACACCATGCCTTGGGCCCTCCATGAGCCCGAGGCCACACAGAGTCCTCCAGACTCACTAGAAGGAGATGTCTCTGAACCAGAGGTGGGCCTGCCCAACTCCAGCACAGAGGAGACTTAGTTTCATGGTGACCCGGTTTCCAGGATCGACTTTCTGCAAGACGTTGTAGTTAGCTAATGGAACCTGGGGAACTGTATGTCTCTCTTCTGTGGTCTTGAAACCAAATGTTCCACCTCAGGAACATGCAATGGGGGGTAAGCCTGCAATAGAAATGAGAGATCGTCCCCAGGGTGGACAGGGTGGTGAGTTTATCTCAAAGCCCCGCCTCCCCGGGAAACTCCCATAACTGTGAACTTCAGTGCCACTCCTTCTTAAAACCCAAGGACCCTCCTAATCTGCTGACCTGGGGCGGTCGCATTTTACGTGGGGGGGAAGAGGGGGACTCTGACCAGCATTGAGACCCCCGACTTTTTCATTTTCGCGACTTGGTACTGTATCTAGTAGCTGATGGAACGTCTCTGGTGATGATAGTATGTCTCTCGCTCATTACGGTGTCCGAGGCATGATGATGCTGTACATAGTTACTCTTACTTCTTACCGATTGTTACTTCGCTAATTATTTATGGTTTATGGTGGACTAATTGAACAAACACAGTTAATTTAAGCTCATTTTTATCTTTTCTTTTATGCTTTATTGTTAACAACTACAAGTTCTACGACTGTAGGAAATCGACCTCAAACAAGTAATATCACTCTGGTGTAAATAGTTCTCTGTGGTGGGGTGGAACGGACCTCCTGGAGAGGCCCCGACTCTGCTGTAGGAATGGAGGAGGCACTGCCTCCTCTCTTGGTACACGGGAGCCCAGTGTGGGCTCCCAAAGGTGTAGAAGCACCTGGATGTAGGGAACCAGGGAAGGACCTCGCTGAGGGGCCCCCCCAAACAAGAGTTATTTGGAGGCCTTCTTGCGAGATGCATGAGTCCCCCAACTTTTGCCATCCTCCTTGGCCTGGGCCCTCATGTTCTTGACTCCGGTGCATTTGGCCATGTGGCTGGACAGCATCCCATGGGTGTCAGCGTGATGGGCAAAGCAACCTCCACAAACCAGGTGGAGGCAGAGATGCTTCCTGATGTGGTTAACACAGGTTTTGGTGTTTTCTATCCGAACCCCACAGTAACCACAATATGAGTATTGGGTCTTCCTAGAGCCCTTCGTCTTGGGACCAATGGTCACCTTGTTGAGCACCTCTATGTTATGGAAACGCTCCAGCCCTATACCCTTCTCCAGTGGGAGAGGGGTGGAGGTGGGAACTACTGCCACAAAGACCGGCCTTTTGCAGTCTTCATTCCAGGCTGAGGCAGCTGAAGGATGGAGCCTCATGAGGTCATCATAGAGGTAGAGCAGTGCCTGCCTCTTTGGGGGCTTCACCAGGTGTGGAGCCTCCTCAGTGACATTGAGGCCTTCCCCGATGAAAGGCATCCAATACCCAGAGATGTCAGCGGGTGTGACATTCTTATCGGACGGCTTTTCTTTGAACAGAGGGGATGCATCGATTTGGGCCTGAGTCAGGATTTCCCGTTCACCAAGGCCCAGTAAAGCCCCCTTCACGAAGTTGGCCTCATCTGTGTCCAGCTCAAATTTCTTGTAGCGAGCACTGGCCACCTCTTCAGAAAAGGACCTCTCTAGCTTGCCTTTCTTCTTCTTAGGGTGGCCCTTTTCATCTTCATCATCATTGTCGTCCTCCTCCTTCCCTTCACTGTCATCTTCGTCTTCCTTCAGCTCCTCTTTTGAGGAGCCTGACCTTTCCTTGAGGGCCGCCTTCATCTTGACGCCGCCCGTTTTGGGGACTTTGTCATCCAGTGGAAGGGGATCAACCTCTAATAGCTCTTGATCATCCTCCAGATCAGCCTTGGTAGTCTCTGCCTCATCATCCTTAGCTTGAGACGTATCTTTGGGAGACTTTAGGGTGAAGCTCCCATTGTTTGGCTCCACATGAGAGACGGCGACGGAAACAGATAGATTCTTTTTGGTGATGCCTTCCAGGAAGGTGATGCCCTCCACTCTCATTTTCTTTTGCACTGTGGAGGCGGAGTCCTTAGGGTCCACATCCTGGTTCTCCAGCTCAACACGGGGTCATTTCTTCCCCTTGGAGTCAGAGTTGGCCGGCTTTGCAGGCTGATTTTCCAACTCCTCCGATGGGCCTAATGGATCTCCACCCCCTTGAGGGGTTGGCTGGTCCTTTGGCTTCATGTTGGGGTTGGATGAAGCTGAGCCCGCTCTGCCTTTTGAGCCTCTGCCTTTGGGAACGTCCCCCGCCTGAGGACCTTTCCCTGGCTGCTTGGCAGGCTTGGGCTCAGTTGTGGACTGTGGCTCTTTGTAGGACTGCAGCATGGCCTGGAACCTCACCTCCCTGTCCGCTGCTGGGGTGTCACATAGCTCCTTCCAGAGCTCGCTCACCCCCAAGACCGGTACATCCTCATGGGGAGTCGTAGCCTTGATCCGGCAGAGTTGGGCCACCTCCTTCACATTGTCAAACAAAGAAGGTGTGAGCACAGGGGAGATATCATCGGGCCTCCGCATAGCGAAGTCCTCAGAATAGTCTAGGTGGAGAGCCCTGGGCTTGTACCAGGAGGGCTTTTGTCCCTTCTCCGACTCCAGTAGTTCACATATCACCACCCAGAGTTGGTTCCCCACCTCCTCAGGCTCGACTGGGATGGCCCCGGCCCTCCCATGGTCCACTGGCTTCTCCTCCTTGCCAGGGGGGTGAGCCAAACCTAGCACCACCTCATTGAGGATCCCGGTGAAGGAGTAGGCAGCCAGAGGTTGCAAGGTGGACAAGGCGGTGGACACCCCACTGCTCACCACCCAGTGGTGCATGGCTGGGGAGAATACCACCCTCTCTATCTGCTTGGAGTGGTTGATGAACCAGTCGAGGAAGGCCTGGAGTAGGAATTTGGTCTCTCCTACTGCCCCGGCATCCAAGAGACACTTTTGGAGGAAGTCCTCCATATCTTTAAGGGCCAGTTGCACAGTGGCGAGCAGGGAGGTGGTGTCCCTGGCCACCGTCTCCTTGTAGTCACAGACAGCCCTGAATGGTTCATTCCCCACCGCCTCTCGAGGGAGGTGGCTGAGGGCCTTCTGTAGGTCATCCTGGAGATCCTTATTTGATTCCCTGATCTGGACCCGGAAAGCCCTTAGGCTTGCAATCAGGTCCTCGCTGAGAATCGCTGTTAGTCTGGTGAATTCAGTCATCAAGGCTTCTGTCAACATCCGGTCCACCATTCAAATGCCCCTGGTCTCCAGAAGGGACTGGAGGTGGAACTGGTGACACTGGGACAGCAGCTCCGAAGTGGCCGCCTCTACCTGTTCTGGGGAGGAGTCCTTTGGGAATGACACAGGGATGGACTCTGGGACTCCCCCTGGGGTGGCGGTGGTGTTTAGAGTGGGGGGAGGGTTGTCTCCTCCGCCTCCCTGCAGGGAAGGCTCCACCTTGTCACCCCTCCATTTGGGTGGAGGTGCTGGATTCCCGACCTTCGACTTTTTCTTTTTCAAAGCCAGTGCTTCTATTGCCGTCTTCTGATAATCTAGGAACTTTTAGTCCCCCATGGCAGTCCAGTGGAGGACTGAGGGTTCAGCCATGGCCACCGTTGTCATGGTCGATTTGTACAGGGCTCTGCCTGCCGCCTCCAATCGCTCCTCTGTGGGCACACAACAATGACTGGTGGCTGTCTGAGGGTTGTCTGCCTTGAGGCAAGGTGACATCACGTATTTCTTTCTTCCCCCACCCGGTACAGGGAGGGAGATCATTTGCAAACTAAAGGCTCTCAATTGGGAGGCGGACCAATATTTGGACTCGCTTTCATTTATGAGATCCTTCCTGACCAGGTCCAGGAAGATTGGGTACCCAATAGAAAGGGGCATGAGCTCACTGTCGGGATCCAGGTGGACAAACAGTAGGCAGGTGTCAGTAATCGACTTCCTGTTCTTAGCCCAGTTCGAAAGGGCCAGATAGGCAGTCAAAAATGACACCCCTATGATGTGCTAGGAGATGTACACTACTCCCATTCCCACTATAGGCTCCTTGTCCTTGTCTTCAGGGTGAAGGCGGGATGGGCTGGCCAAAATGGCCAAGGCCTTGTAGCTGGCTAGGGGTCCTGCTCGGTGGGCCTCCTTGAGCACAGACTCCTCGGCCTCGTCTTCAACTACCCCCAGCCATTTGAGGCAGTCCTTGGCTCAAAACTTCCTGAATTTCACCTTCTCCTGGGGCACAGTAAAGGCTATGGAACCCAGGCAGCGGACTTGACCAGTGTCCAAGTTGTTCATGGGCCAGACCGTCTTGAGCAATGCTTCGTGGACCTCCTGGAAAGAAACTAAAGTGGTAAATTCAGGGAAACAGTGTTGAAGGCTGAAGTCGATTCTACCCCAGACCCACCTGTCCCACTGGTTGTGAGTTGGAAGAACAGCTCCCGTATTCTTTAAAAAGGCTCCAGGATTGCCTTGGACTGCCCCATTAATCATTCTTGAATTTTTGGTTAAATACTGGAAATTAAGATACACCAAGCAGGTGGCCATGACAACCTGGGGGAGTGAGTGGCTTCCAAGGGCCATGACTTTCCTCCCTCTGTGTCCCAAAATAAGGGACTGACAGCTCATAAATCTGGGTCCAACTGGTGGAGTACCTTTCTATCTTCCCTAAAACAGCAAGTACTTACCACTACATTGTCCGCGCACTCCTCCATGGGTCGAATTTGTATTTCTTTTTCATTCTCCGTGGTTTAAAACAACATGCTTACTTCAGCATCTCTAAAGTTGCGTGCATCATCACGTGACTCAAAAGAGGCCTCCTGATTGGCCGCTGTGTGTAAAAGCACAGTCTCACCTTCAAGGAAGGCCGCACTTTCACTCTGTCATCAAGACAAAAGTTGCAAGATGGCAGATGCTTTGTAAGTACCTAAATCAACCGGTTTCCATGGTCTAAAGGGTGAGCAGAGCCGCCCTATGTGTTTGGCAAGTAGAACAAAGGGCATAGCATATAATGAGCCCTACTTTAATTAAAGACATGGCTACAATTTAGTGCAAATTAAGATTTTAAGTGGAGTCGCGTCTTCGTGGTTCTCCTGGTCTGATGAAGCCTTTCTTTGATTCGAAGTCAATCTCGAGTGGTTGTTTCTTGTAAATGGTCTTACGTACAATTACTACCTGGCAATGATGCTTGGAACTGCCCCCGATGGGAAAGAAGAATTCAGGGCAAGGCGGGAGCTAAGGATTTCCTTGAAGCTGCCTTCGGGCCCTTTCAGGCCCCAGACATAACTCTTTCAAGGGAGGGTATGAGGGCTCTAAGAATGAGCACTCTAGCTGCCATCCCACCACCTCCTCCTGGCTCAAATGTGTTCCCGGCAGACCTGCCGCCCGACTTGTCGGCAGTGGGGTTTTATGAGCTGGGAACTGTAGTACTCGACCTGGCAGAGGGGTACACACAGTTACCCGAGGGATTCCGCCCTAACAGGCGAGTTATCATTGAGGAGCTTCTTCCTGTGCTTGAGGAGCTCACTGGTATTGACAAATGCTCCCAGTGCTTGCACCCATCCACCTGCTGTGTTTGTGGAGGGGAGCAATCCCAGGGCCGGCAGGGAGGCCTTCCCCAAGCTCAGGCCCCTGCCCCCACCACCGTAGCTCCTATGAGCACACAGACTGACTGTAGCACCTCCTTTGAAGGGGCTAGACCTTGAACCACTCCAGGAGTGCCCTCTGGGGGTGCTTCATACTCAGGAGCCCTGGTCAACCTGGCTCCCCAGCTGCCGCCTCATCCTCCCCATCCAGGCATAGTGTGGACACCAACTGGATGGACCGACTTGAGGCCCACCTTCGAGCATTTCACCAACCCCCAGCAGCTCCTGCAGTTCCAGAAGGGGATGATGGCTGCTCCACTTATGCAGCCAGCACCAGGATCCACTGTCTCCCAGCCGATAAGGCATCCTACTCCACCCCAGTCTGGGAAGGTGCACCAAACTACCAAAAAGGCGGACCCTCCCAAGGGAAGAGGAACCACTGCCTCTGGAACATCAGCAAGCACTCCACCCTCAAAGGGTAGAAGTATAGCGAGGGGACGAGGAGCTAACCCTCTCACCTCCAGGACTGAGCCTAAGACTCCCGGTGAGGATGATCAAGGCTGGTCCCAGCCCCCGGGTTGTCGAAGGCAACCCAAACCAAAACAACCTCCAGCCAGTGGTGGAGCCGAAGCTCCAAACCCCTGGGCTGATGACATCAGAATTGAGGTGCAGATTCCGGAGGGTAACCAGGGAGAGGAGACCCGCCTCATCTCCCACATGGACACCTCCGAAGACCCTCCTCAAGAGGACAAGGCCCCAGAGGGTCCCATAGATATAGAGGATGAAGGCCCCACTCTTGCAAAGAGCGAGGGCTGGAAGGTAGACTTTACCACCATCCTCAAGTACTTTGTGTACCTCCATTACCCTGGCATCACCCTGCAAAGGGTGAGAAAGGCAATCCAGGTCACCCTGGAGTGGCTGGAGGGATGCAGAGAGTACTGGCAGCTGGTGAGGGAACATGACCCCATCGCCTTTATGGTCTACCTCGCCCAGGTAGTCCAGGAGCAAACCGGCCTCCGCCTGCCTGCTTTGAAGAAATACACAAGGTGGATCAAGGCCTCCAGTTGGCACCACGCCGTCATGCTGAGGAAGGAGCAGCTTAATCTCTGCCCTCATCTGGCCACAGCGGAACATCCCAAACCCAACATCCATCCCCCCAGTGAGGACATGATGATCTCTCACCGCACCGACTACGCCTCTGCCCATAAGCGGGCGGAGAAGGCCCTGGGTGTGCTAGCCAAGGCCCAACTGAACTTGCATACCTCCATAGTGATCTGCAAGGGGGACCAAAGCGAGATCAAACCCCTGGATCTGCCTGTGCCGCTCCAGGTGGGACCGCCCCAATCTGGGAGTGGAGACGCCTCCCAGGCCCAGTCAGCTAGAACGGCAGGGCAGAAGAGACACAAGAGATCTGCCTCCAGCAACCCCGACCACCCTGGCCACCCTCTAAACCCATTTCCCCTCTTCACTGATGATGACGAGAGGAGGGCAATGGTGAAAGTTCTGTTGGACACAGCAGGCAGCCTAAAATATGCCACCTGCAAAGAGGTGGCCAAGAGTATCAAGGCCAGGTACCCCCAATTGGAGATGGAGGCATGCCACACCATGGCCAACCAGGTCCTGGTCACTATCGCAGAGTATCACCTTATGTGCACCATCTGGGATCCCGCTGTGGTAAGCCCAGTGGTGCCTAAGGAAATACAGACAGCCCTACCACTGCTTGCTGAATACTATGCAGTGCAGCCTTCCCCCGGAACCTTGCCCGACCTCCGGGTGACTGAGGAGGCCCGCACACTTCAATTTGCCATCTGGCTTCACAAGACGGACATGTGCACAATGTATGGGTGGACGGCCACCCAATTGATCCACCTGGAGGACCACATCATGGGGCCTCTGTTAGGGCTGTTCCTCAGTCCGGGAACCAGCCTGATGACAGCCCAGGCTGTCTTTGCTAGAATTGTGGTGGAGAACCTCGATAACCTACATGAGTGTATCCGCAAAACCAAGGTCAGCCTCGCAGAGGAGGACGCTGAATTCCAACACTTCACCAAGGAGGTGAAGGACTTGGAGGCTGCAAGGTCCAAAACCCCAAAGAAGAGTGGGAACAAGAGTGATCTTCATAAGAAGATGAAACATGATCTTGATTGCCTCCGGGCCAAACGGGACGAGTCAGAAAGGCGGTTCGACCAGCACCGAGCCACCATTGCCCGATGCCAGGCCAGCTTGGTCTCCCAGCTGTACTTGGCCCACCTAGCCACTGCAGCTTCTTGTGGCGAGGCAACTGGAACCCAGGCCACCCCAGCCACCAAGGATCAGCCAGCTGCCCTGGCTCCAGCTGCGGAGGCTGACCCGGCTGAAGTTCCGAAAGTCGTGACTCCCTCCCATGAGGAGCCGGCAGATCCGCCTCAAGAACAGGAGATGGAGGTAGATGGTGGCAGCAGCAGCCCCATCCGGGATGAGGACGAGCAACTTCTCCTCAGTGAAGATCAGGGTGAAGGCCCCGGCCAGTCTGATGGGCCGCCCGGAGCCGAAGCTGCACCAGAGAAGGAGGCTGCTGATGAGGCCACCACAGGAGGTGAAACCCCTTCAGAGGGCATCACCGCAGGACTCTACCAGCTATCAGTGGCCTCACCACAGGCCGCAGAAGTGAGGGAGCCCACTGATGAACAGGCAGAGGCTGCTACACCGCCGCAGGCCCGGGAAGACCCCAGCTCCTTCACCTTGGAGTAAGGCGGGGATTCCACCTACAAGCACACATATCATCGGAACCAATGCCAGCTCCGACTCTTGGCGCCTCGCCACACCCACCGACCTGCCCACCCTCTGGGGTGTGCTACTACACCACAGAAGAACGAAGGCGGACCTCTACCTAGATCTGGATGACATGAAGACCATTCATGAAGAGGATGGGACTGGACGGAGCCCATCTTAATTGTTAACTGTGTACCAGTTTTAAATTCACAACCTATCATTAAAGTCGAATCATGTAATCAGTAAAAGTCTTCCAGTTTTAGTTTTCCAATTTGCTGCCCTTAAGGTGGCTGCTAATTGTTCAAAGCTTGATTTCTATTTAGTCAGATCATTGTTATGTGCCTACATGTACCTTGTTCTTGTTGACAATAAAGTGCGGATGCTTTTAACGCCCTGGGGAGAGTGTCACGCTCAGTGACTGCCACCTTTGCCTGTGAACTGCAAGTCGGAGCTACTAGGAAGGTAGAGTTCGGGGGAGGCCTAATTTTTAATAATTCGGCCTCCATGACAGCCTTCACCACCTTTGGTGGGGTTGACCCTACGATATGGGAGCCGCGCCTCGGTTTGGATCCCAAACGAGTATCGTAGGTGATGTAACAAATGTTACAGGATGAAGTCAGCCTTTTCGCAAATGCCTTTTGGCTCCCTGCAAAAAGGCCCATCTCGGCCAATCAGGGACTTTCCCGCCCTTCAGCCCGGAACGTTCTTACATCAGGTACTCATTACGTCATGCCTCCAGTATAAAAGGAGGCGCGCATCTGAACTCTGGGCACTTGTTGTTCAACTCTCAGGGTAATCAGGCTGTGAGGGTTGTCCTAGCTAGTTTACAGGTAAAGGGGGCCTTTCCCAAGGTCTGCAGCCACTTTAACTGATAAAAGCAGCCTTTTAGTCATTCTTTTCTTGCGGCTTAGCTTGTTCTAAACATCGCCGTGCCTGTGCACTGCCATCAGCCTTTGGTTGGAGGAAAGTAGCAGTCAGTCTGCCGTCGATCTCAGCCCGCCGCCTCAGAGGAGGCACTTTTAAAGTTGGAGGTCCACCTTGAGACAATCCTCCTGTCTCTCTGTGGCATGACATCTATTCTGATGCCTTGCTAACTGTATTAAGTTGACATTTGTTTGTCAGTCTGAATCTTTGAGAGCTTTGTAAAGTCATGCATGCTCTATTGATTCTAGAAATGTTAAAAAAGTTGCATGAATCAAAGTTCAGTTCAGAAATCCCTGTTCAGCACAGTTGGATGAGCATCAATCAGAACAGATCACAAGTGGTCCTGGGTTCTATCCCCACTGGAGGCAATTTTTTGGCTGAATTTATATTTTCTCCTTGTAAGCTTTTGTTGGCAACGCTGTCAAATTTGAATAATGTAGGGAATCCTTAAATGCTGTACGTCGGTTTCAGTTGCAGAGAACGATTGTTCAAGAGTGAACCAGGCATGGGAAAGACCACCAGTGGAAACGGTTGGCTGAGACTGGGTGAAGGATATTTTCAATTGAGCTCTTCCATACTCTGGCGCACCGTCCAAGTAGTTCAAAGAATCCGAGATACTGCTCTTCTGCCGGAATGAGGAAAGGTTCTTTGGTATCTGTGGCAAATTACGGTCAGATTTTAAAATTAAATAGCTCAAGGAAATCAAAGAAAATACTTTAGAAGTCAAGATTTTTGTAGGAATTGATAAGTTTCAATCCAACGTTACAATGATGCATAGCCTGATGGGATGTGTGAATTTGATAAAGCACAAGGAAATAAAGGAATATGACGTTGCGTCATTAAAGGTTTGCAATGCTTTCAAGAAAAGACGCCATGACAACATTCTTCGTAAACAAATTCCCACGAATGACTGCAGCTTAAAGTAGACCTAAAGTGTCGAGGCATATTCCCAAAATACTATGGTCCCCCTCTTTCAATCACTAAACGAGCCAGCAAAAATACTTTAGGAGTCAAGTTTCAATGTTAAAATCAGTGGGGAATCCAGGATTTCCCAGAGGAGGTGCCAAACCCCGGGGGACGCCAACTATTTGACCAATTTTTCGAAAAAAAAAACTGCATGAAAATGAAGAAATTTTGACTCCGAAAGGGTGGGGACGCTTCCCTCACGGTTCCTTGATCTGCCAATAAAAATGATACATGTCATGATGGGATATGTGGCCTGAGCAATTGCCATGATTGCTCAACTTCGTGTGCTTCTTTCAGGTGAAGATTTCACTGAGCTGACACTGAACGATGAAGCTGAAGGACAATATCATAACGGAACAGTTACCAGGAATTGTTTCAGGGGAAGAGTTGTTGAAGAGTTGCGTCCTCACACGGAACGAGCGTTGAAGATAGTAGTGGCGCAGTGGAGACTACGCCACTTACATGCAGGAACCTTCGAGCTGAACTGACATTAGATAAATCTCGTTGAAAACACCACGAGTGACTAAACAGTA
>CAWVNT010000209.1:25718-47874 GCA_963930775.1 Cliona cf. orientalis
GTATTCATATCAAAAGCTTCCTGGTAACAATATTCTAAATTACAACTACTGTGTTGCGACACCCATGTATAGTGTCCTACTTACAATAAATCACAGTAGTGTTGACAGGAGGCATTGACAGATTGACATGTTTTTGTTCATGTTTTGTTGATGCTAAGAGCATTGTGCTGACATAATAGTCTCTGCAATTTTCTTAACTTTAAAAGTTATTCTTCTCTTTTCAGGCGTCGAGGCCCCAAGTGTATATTCGCCACCATAGCGCTTACCACAGCGGAGCATTTTATCATCATCTGCAGTGTGTACTTGAAACTGCATATCAATTTTAACCGTTCACGGTCACATTCTTTTCCTTTCTTCCTCACCATTGTCACAGCAAGGACACATATATGTTGTAATTTAAACTAGAATTAAAGTTAAATGTGTATGCCTTATGTATTATTAGTATTACATGCTGTTAGCATTACTTGCATATGTACAGTTTTTCTGTTTCGACAAACCCATAGGGTTTGCATAGGACCTGTTTCGACAGGCTAAAACTGTACCAATCTAATGGATTTCAGTGGAGATACTACACTTCTGTCCCAAAACTGTATGAATCTAATGGATTTTGGTTAAAATACAAGTCTCTGTCTTAAAACTATACTAATTTAATGGATTTTAGTTCACAATATGAGCCAACTCACATACAGTTTTTCTGTTTCGACAAACTCATAGGATTTACATAGAACCTGTTTCGACAGGCTAAAACCTACACTTCTGTCTCAAAACTGTATGAATCTAATGGATTTTTAAGTAAAACTTAAGTTAATGATATTAAATTCTTTTAGTCTTAGCTCCAACACAGACACAGCTTTTCTGTTTTGACAAACTCATAGGATTTACATAGGATCCATTTTGACAGGCTAAAACCTATGCTTCTGCCTTAAAACTGTACTAATTTAATGGATTTTAGTTGACAATATGAGCCAACTCACATACAGTTTTTCTGTTTCGACAAACTCATAGGATTTACATAGGACCTGTTATGACAGTCCTAAACCTATGCTTTTGCCTTAAAACTGTACTAATTTTGAAGAATTCTGACTTCACTACAAGTCAGCACAAATACAGTTTTTCTGTTTCGACAAACTCATAGGAATTACATAGGACCTGTTTCGACAGTCCAAAACCTATGCTCTTGTGTCAAAACTGTATCAATTTAAGGAGCTTTAGTTACAATTTAAGTCAACTACTTTAAATTCTTTAATTTTAACTCTCACCTACACCAGAGATTGACTGATTTACTTCGCTAGAAGTTGACTGTACAATTCTACATTTGCATATTGTCTTCTAGCGGTAGTGTTGCGGTAAACCTTAGGTCTTATCGCTTTAAAGTTTGTCACTAATTTTCTCTCTTCCATGGTCAGGAAACACTCAAGTTTAATTTTAGAATGATTGTTCCCCATTCTAAATAAATTGTTAGTAATATTCTGTCTGACTTATCATGAGTTCTGTTTTCCAGTTCCGATCGGTCACTTTAATCGCTCTGACACAAATATGTGGATCAAACCACCGTGTGAGTGACTTCTCATTCTTTCAACAAACTCACAATGTTCAGATCAGTCCCTGTATACTGTTAGTACTATACAATTCTCACATTTGAAAATAAAGTGGATCAAATACTATCTCACCACTGTCCTGTAATTCTTCTGTTTCACAAGCAACCACTGCCTGTGGCAAATCAGGTACCAGTTCTGGTAAAACTGCTACCGACACTGTATCGAATTTGACCCTTTTAACTGTTCTACTTGAACAGGGACGGTCATACAGTACCTCTTGTGCTGAGTTCTGTACTGAACTCAACTGACTAGGATGTCTCAAAAGTAGATTAATTCCACTCTTGACTTCAACTAAACTAAGTTTATTTATTGGAACTTGATATTCCTGCAATATTGAAAGGGTTTCTCACAGCCATCTCCTAAGGATGAAATTTTGGCCGTCCCTTTCCTGTTGTTTTAAAGCTAATCTGTGGAAATGAATTGCATATCTATGTAATGGTGGCACAACTATATCTACAAATTGATGCCTACACTCTAAGTAATTTGGTCTTTCCCTAAGTTTTTGTAATACTTCCCATGTTTGGTGACACTGTTTTAAATAACTATACAACAAATCAAATAGAAGTACCCACTCTTCCATCTAAAGAATCAAAAGAGATCTTTCATTTTGTTTATTGCCAAATAATAAGAGGTGTAGTCATACTTACTGAGAACTCAGCTTATTAAGCCTCCTCCTGCCGGTTACCAATCCTGGTCACGGCACCAAGAAAGTGCAAGCACCTGTTCTTCTTCTACTGCTCTGCTAGCGACTCACTCTGGTGTCGGTTCCACCTTTCAGGTACTCGTCTTTTGGCTGTGACTCTAAGTTACTTGTTTGTCTAGAGGTTAGGGATCGTATAGTGGATTAATTGTTTTGGTTGTGTTAGATTACCTCAAGTTCGGACGAAGGTGATTGGTATATTACGCTATCCAGGAGAAAGGACTAAAGCAACTCGGTTGAATATAGTTTACATAGCTTGAAGGCTTTTAAGTTTATTGAATCATTTTACATGTTGCAAATCGGCGTTCTTTGTTACACGGACATGCTACCTAGGTACCACTTAGTTGGCTACACAGGTACGGCATTACATTAAACCATCAGGTACAGGATGCTCTACCTCCGGCAGTCTACACAAGGCGCTCACAATCCGTGAGGTGGCTACTCCTTTACATGATGCGATATGGTACTCACAGTTACAGGGCGCACACCCTCCGGCAGGCTACCACTTACAAGGGTGCACACAATCCGCGAGGAAGCTGCTCCTTACCATGAGGATATACTAAACAGGGCGCTCACCCTCTGGCAGCCTACCCCTTACATAGGGTGCACACAATCCGCGAGGAGGCTGCTCCTTACTACGAGGATATATATTATAACCCATGGACATTGGGCGCACATCCCTCAGGCAGGCTACCCCTTGGGCGCACACAATCCATGAGGTGGCTGCTCCTCAGTACTACATGGGGGTCGACCCTGGGGTCAGGTCTGTGGTGCGAATCAGTAGAAAGAGTTCTTACCTTTGCACAAACCAAAGACCAATGACCAAAGACCATGAGCCCAGGCCCACTATTGCTTATATAGAGATTTATCCCTGACAGACGATTGGCTAATCTGCCTGCCATGTGACCACACCTGGTGCTGCCACCCAGTGGTTGGCAACATTCCATTTGCCACCTAGGTCACTTAGGTTACACATTCAAACCTGTGTGCATTGTAGGAATAGGCCCGCTCACCTTGTAATTTTTATTTACCGGTTGAGCAGCCCATGGAACAGGAGGGACAGGGAGCTGAGGACCTGCAGGAGGTCATCACCCTGGATATGGAGGAGGAGGAAGAACTGGCAGGGGGGGAACAGTCTGTAGGTGGTGGTGGGACAGAGGAGAGGGTGGTGGGAACTGTGGCCATTGTGGACCAGGGGTCCACAAGGACAGCTCCCACCAGCTCCATCCCAGAGGTACAGGGAGCTATTAATCACTCCCTCCGTGTATCTTTGGGATTGTCTCCTCCAGCCAGGGCCATTTTAATCTGCCCCCTTCCAGCCCTACCCGATCCACCCCCAGCTCCTCCTGCAGGGGCCACCCCACAATTCTCCAGACTTGCGAGGAGACTCCTGGAGCAGGAGCCTGCCCCATCACGTAAGCAACCTGCTAGGAGCTCCAGCAGGCCCACAGGGCCTGCCCTGCGCTCCCAGCAGGGAACTAGACCCAAGGTCCCTCAGGCCCCTGTGCCAGCTCCCTCCACAGGGGAGAGGTGGCAGCTCCTAGCCCTGCCACAGGGGTACACCTTTGGCTCTGTTCCCCCTGGAGTCACTCTGGAGACCAGAACCCTTGCTGGTCTCCCCAAAAAGAGTGGCTACAGGTGGGAACAGAGGCAGCATCCCTATGCACCCTGGAGTCCCAACCAGGAGGAGCTCTGGAGAAGGTGAGTGGGCCACCCCAGAGATGTCCAACCTGGGAGCTAAGGACCCCAGGTTGCAGGGGAGAGCTGCTAGCATGAGGTGGCTGTGTCCAGCCCCCGGTTGCTCCAAGCTGTCTGCCAACTGCTTGGACTGCCGGGGGCACTACCAGTCCACCCATACCAGTCACCTCAGCTCCAAGTTGTGCTCCTGTGGCATTTCCTTTAATAATGGCTCCTTGTTGTCCACCCACTTGGACCTCAAACACAATATGGAGACCAAGTGGATGTCCAACAATCCCCCATTTGTGACCCTAAAATTTGTGGACCGGGTAGCAGCCCCCCTCCACTAGTTGAGCCCCTAGTACTTTAAATTTTAATGTTTCAGCTCCTCCCTCCCCCACCACATGTAAATATTGTACATTTGTAAATTTTTAAATAAAAACATGTGATAGAGTAGAAGGAGTTGGTGTCTTGTTTGCAGGTATGCACCGCAGTATGCACAGTACATGTACGTCCTAATCCAAGGAGCTGAGCTCCTCTTTAACCGCATCACTTGACTTGGTTTCAATCGGGGCACCTTTCACACTGGTGAAAAGTGTCCCTTCAGGAAAGCAGACTAGACTATTCATTTTCAGTTACCCATCAGTGTACAACCTGGGAGGAGCTAGGAAACTTGGTTCTGTCCAGTCACTAAAAATTAAAAATTATACCTATTTTGGCACAACTAGAGAGTCTGTGTTGCACAGGTCTATTGACCACACTACTCCCCCTAATTCTTAATTGAACCATTGAACAGACTTCACAAGTTGGAGCTAACTTAGAAATGTACCAGTTCCTAACTACAAAGTCTCCAGTTATTTACATCACCTGAAATAACATTGTAGGTTACTACACTGAAACAAATGTAGTTGTTTAAGACTTACCACCAATGGAGCTCCTCCCACATGGAAGAGACCCATACAATTAGCCTACCAGTGTAACTCTTAGGTTTAGTCACTGTAGCTCCTCCTGGTTCTTGCAAACAGGAAGGAGGGTTGTTTAGACTACATTTGGAAAGAGATTGAGTGCCAACCAATACTGAAGGTGGACCTTGGCTCCTAGTCCAAGGCCTTGTAGACACACTAGTATCACCACCATCTTCCAGAATATTGTCAGGATCCTGTTCATCCTCAGAAGAATCTTCTTGATCTTCATGGATGGGGTCCTGTAAGGTTCCAGATTGGTTGCTATCTTCTGGTTCCTGAGAAGGAGCTGGGAGCTCCTCTTCAAAAATCCTTGTTCTAAGTGGTAGGAGGAGATTCCTATGAAGTACTCTGAGTCCACCAGTGCCATCTTCTCTTCTGACTCTGAAGACAAGGGGACTGCTGTGACAGGATTCCAGTACTTCATAAACCTGGTTCTCCCACCTATCTTGAATCTTGTGTTTTGCTTTAAATCCAAACTTTTTTACCAGAACCAAATCACCTGGTTCAATTTAGAGCTTCTGTCATCATACTTCTTTGCTTTCTCTGCTTGTTTCTCCATGTGCCTCTGAGCAAGTTTGTAGGACCATTGAAGTCTCCTCTCCAAGTCTTGGATGTACTTGGAGCTGCTAGTGGGACCATGCTCTGGCAGGTTGGTCCCTAGATTCAAGTCAACAGCTAATCTTGGTTTTCTTCCCATCATCAACCAATATGGACAGAAACCTGTAGAACTGTGGACTGTGCTGTTGTAAGCTGAAGAAAGGGTATTCAGATGTCTGGTCTTGACTTTCTGTTCCTGTTCCAGAGTCCTAATCATGTTGATGAGTGTTGCACTATTGCCATTACCTTGAGGGTGGTAGCTGGTAGTCCTCAATTTGGTGATGTTGGCAACTTTACACAGGTCCTTGAATAACAAGCTCTCAAAATTGATCTGTGACAATCTTCTCTGGAAATCCATATTTACTGAAGAAATGATCATAGGCAGCCTGAGCTGTAGTCTGTGCTGTTTGATTGGTAGTCTTGATTGCTTGTGCAAATCTGGAGTAATGATCTGTGATGATGAGTATGTTAACACCATTGCCTGTTCTTCCATGCTCAATGGTGAGATAGTCCATGTGCACCAGCTCCATGGGGGCATCAGCATGATATGGTTGAAGAGGAGCTAGCTGTTGTCTTCCTTTGGCCATCTGGCATCTTCTACAGGAACTAACATAATCTTTGGCTTCTTCCATCAAATGGGGCCAATAGAATCTATCCCTGAGGAGATCCAGTGTTCTGTCTATACCAAAGTGTCCAACATTGTCATGGCATCCCTCCAGAGCTTCCTTCCTAGATGGCTTAGGTAGGCACAGTTGCATATTATTTCTATCAGGCCTTTGACTGGTGTCTATGTATCTGTACAGGATTCCATTCCTCAATCTGAGTCTTTGCCTTTGATGTAGGTAAGCTCTAAGTTCAGGGTCATCTCTGGAAGTAGGTCTTCTTTGCGATAGAGTCCTGTTGCCAATCATCTTCTTGATGGCAGAAATAGCAGGATCCAGAGCCTGAGCTTTTCTCCATTCTGGGATTCCCATTTTAGAAGGAGCTAGGTTCTGTTGTACATCCTCAGTGACTCTGGCAACAAGGATAGGCTTCCCACAAGAACTTTGGTTGCTCTAAGCATCTCTTGAGAATGGCTTGAACTTCTTCATTGTCTATGTGCTCTGAGCAGGTCAATCTAGATAAGGCATCAGCATCAATATTGGTCCTTCCTGGCTTATAGTGAAGCGTGAAGTTCATTGGTGCTATTGCACTCACCCATCTCTGTCCACAGGCATCAAGCTTGGCAGTTGTCAAAATGTAGGTGAGGGGGTTGTTGTCAGTGTAGACTGCAAATGAGTTCCCATAGAGATACTCATAGAACTGGTCAGTGAGGGCCCACTTTGAGGCTAAGAACTCCAATTTGTGGGCTGGGTATCTAGATTCACTCTGAGACAGGGTTCTGCTAGCATAGGCTATCACTCTTTTCTTTCCTTCTTGGGTTTGATACAACACAGCTCCAAGTCCAATACCTCTGGCATCTATGTGAAGCTCAAAGGGCAAGGAGAAGTCTGCATAAGCCAAGATAGGTATGTTTGTACATCTTTCAATAAGGGTCTGAAAAGCCTCTTCAGCTCCTTGTGACCATTCCACAGGGTTGGTTCTCCTCTTAGCATTGTCTCCTGAGATCAAATTGTACAAGGGTCTGGCAATCTTAGAGTAATCTTTGATGAATTTTCTGTAGTAGTTCACAAAACCCAAAAATCTTCTCACTGTGTGGACATTGTGTGGTCTAGGCCACTTCTTTATTGCCTCTATCTTCTTAGGGTCTGTTCTAACTCCTTCCTCAGAAACAACATGTCCTAGATAGGAAATAGACTGCTTGAAAAGTTCACACTTGCTGGGTTTCAGCTTCAAACCTGCTTTCTTTAGTTTCTGGAAAACTCCATCTAGTCTCGTCAAGTGTTCTTCCACTGTAGGGGCATACACCACTACATCATCCAGGTAGATTATGCACCAGTTCAAGTTGAGGTCTCCCAAACAGCTTTCCATCAGCCTCTGGAAAGTAGCAGGGGCATTGGTAGCTCCAAAAGGCATTCTGGTGCACTGAAAGAATCCTAGAGGGCCCAAGGTGAAGGCTGTATACTGCTTGCTGTCTTCTTCTATCTCTACTTGTCAATATCCAGACTTCAAATCCAAAGATCAGAAGACACAGGATCCTTTTAGCCTTTCTAGAGTTTCATCAATCCCTGGGAGGCTGTATGCATCCTTCACTGTCCTGGCATTTAGCTTTCTCAGGTCTATGCAGAATTTCAGCTCTCCATTTTTGTTCTTTACAAGTACTACTGCACTACACCAGGAGCTGTCAGATGGTCTGATAGCTCCTAGGTCCAACATTTCTTGGAGATGTTTCCTTACAGCTTTATACTGACTGGGTGGTATTCTTCTGTATCTCTCCTTAAAAGGAACAGGATCTGTAACCTTGATTTTGTATTTGACTTTATCAGTTTTCCCTAAGTCTAAATCATTCTTGGAGAAAATGGTGTGGAATTTCTTCACCAGCTCCTTGGCTTTTAGGATATCTTCTGGAGTCATAAAGTCCTTAGGTTCATTCAATCCTAATTCATCAAAGAGCTTCTCCAGGTCTTCTGAGCCAGGGAGAGCTGGATCCTCAGGTTCAGCTCCAAGCTCTGGTTTACAAATGGGTGGAACTACATTACAGGGAGCTACTCCCCCAATGGTAGTTTTAGTTGGCATCTTGATAGTCTTGGCAGATAAGTTCCTCAGAAGGACTTTAACCCTGGTGTTGTGTGGCATCATTTCAGACTTGGTGTTGACACTCATCACTTGTCCTCTCATCAGAAGATCTTCTGCTTCTGTACACACAACAACTCTCTTGGAATGTCCTCTGACTTGAGTATATCCCCATACTTCCTTCTGTTCAAAGGGTTTCAACTCCTCCTCTTTCCTGAGTTTCACTGGTCCCTTCACTCTTTCTAGTTGGAAGTCATCTTTGGAATCTTGATTCTTCTGTTGCACTGCACAGGACATCAAGGTTCCTACATAAGTTTGTCTCCATGTTTCATCCAGGTGTCTAATATCTCCAGGCTTCAAGGTTTCAGTTACAGCAGCTATGACTCTAGTTCCAATCTGTAGAGGTACTCTAGAAGCATAGTCTGTAGGGTCTGAAATCACTAACATCACAACTTCTTCAGAATAGCTGGGTATGTTTGGAAATTCCAAGGTAGCCACTGCATAACCTAGATAGGGTATGTTGGCTCCTCCAGTTGCTGAGACTGAGATCAATCCATCAATGGAGTGCACTTCCAAGCCTAGGTTGGCACAGAACTCTGCATTTACTATTGTAACAGTAGCTCCTGTGTCCACCAAGCAAGTAGTGAGAACCCCATTAACTGTTACTGTTGCTTCATTGGCTCTGCCAAACATTCTGACAACTGGATCTGGGTTGTAATACTGTGGTTTGGTTGGCAGCTTGCTCTTCTTGGTGCCTTTCTTTCCAATAGCTGGGGTAGGCTTCAGCTCCTCTTGAGTGGCAGAGGAATCATCTCCTTCCATGTCCATTGGCTCTGAGCTCCTAGTGGGCATGGGAGCTGCTTTCCTCCTCCTCTGAGTCCTTTGAGGGCAGATCCTCCTCCAGTGTCCTGGTTCACCACAGAAGTAGCAAGTGTAGCCTCCTTTCCATTTCTTGCTAGAAGGTGGAGCTGGGTCATCTCTCTGCTCTATCTGATCTTTAATCTCCTTCAGGGTCTTGAACACATCCTTCATCTGTGGGTCATCTCTAGCTCCTCTTGCAACCACTTCAGCCTTTGGGCAGTATTCTGCTTCCAATTGTCTGGCTCTCTTGATGAGGACTACATATGGCACACTTCTATCTTCATATGATGGAGTTAATCTTTGATGAATCTCTTTTCTTAAACCTTGATAGAATCTTTCTCTGAGATGTTGAGTCTTGTCCACCATTGACAATTCCTTTGAATAGTTATCTCTTAACAATGCAAAAGCTTTTTCCAATCTCACCACATAATCAGTAACAGATTCAGTAGTTAGTTGAAACACATTCATGGGTGTTAGTTCATGCACTGGGCCACAATTTGGGTAGGGAGTGGGGAAATAACTACTAGCTCCTCAAGAACTCTCTCATTAGTTCATCAAAAGAGAATACACCATATGCCAACTTCAAACTAGACACAATTTTGTCTATAGGAGCACCTACACCTAAGTTTCTAATGAGGCTTGCAGCTGGTTCTCTGACAGATCTTTGAATCCAACAATGAAGAGCAGAGGAGGAGCTAGTGAGCTGAGCTCCTTCTACTGCAGCTAACAATTGACCAAAAGCAACTTCATCATAACCTGGGGTAGTTTTACCACTGAAAAAGGGCAATTGTAGGGCCAAATCACCCTCTTTTATTTGTTAATAACCCTGAGATTTTATAGGAGACTTTAAGGATCCCTGAACACCAAAACTCTGAAGTTCTTTACCTGATGGCCTTACACATTTTAGATGGACAGGTTTGCCCATCCAGTTGGCTTGACACTCCAACTGAACCTTAACCCTGTTGATATTGATCAACTCCTTGGCCAAACACTAGTAGGATGTCATTACCATTAGAATGAAGAATCTTCTCTGGCAGCTCCCCTGTAATTCCCATCACTACCTTACCAACTAAGTCTGCTTCAAACAAAGTTGCTGGGAGCTGATGTGAATCACCATACAACACACTCATAACCAGACATTGCCTTAAGGGCACACACACACTGTGCAGAGTATTAGGCATTTTAACACATTTACAGAGGAATATGGATAAGGAAGAATAAAACTTGGAAACTAGTTTTATGGAACAAGGAAATAAGTTAAAGAGTTGCAGGAACTTCTCTTACCACAATAACCAACACTTTAAATCTTTCTTGCTTTTAGAAACTTCAATGTTGTTCTCAGCTCCTCCTATGTAACCTTAAGGGTATACAAGGAGCTGTACCTTAAACCTTGTTTAAGAAGTACCAATAGAGATTAAATACACTACTTAGTACAATGGTGCACACTTTTAGGTGATACTGTAATCTGTGTCTAGAATTACAGTACAGAACAACAATTCCTTTGCAGGATCAGGGTTTCCTACTTTAATAGTCCATGGCTCCCAGTGGGAGTCTAACAAACTAATTTCAAATTAGCTTTACTTAACTTGATTCCTTACACAAGGAGCTTACTATTCCAATGGTCTGTGAGGTCACCATTCACTGGAACCAGTGTCTATTGCACTGCAGGATACTCAGTGTCTATTTCACACTGCAGGATACAATAATGTTAAAGCACAATCTTCTAGCTCCTTTAGTTCATGTAGATAGAGTCCAGAAGGATCCACTGCAACACAGTTCCTTGGAGTGAGGATCAGCTCCTAGTAGTATGCACTCACATGGCTAAGATCTAGTTTAGCTCCTTGAGCTCCCACGGCAGCAGACGTCTTGTAGCTCCATCAAGGAAGGTGCTGGATTGCTCTGTTCACCACTCTTTACCAATGTGGCCCCACATTGGGTGCCAAAGTCTGTCACCAACTATTACTTTACAGTCAATTCAGCTCCTTGGTTAGCAGTCAGGGCATGCAGTCTTTCATCTCCAGGGGGTGACAGCAGTTATTCATGGGTGTTAGTTTGTGCACTGGGCCACAATTTGGGTAGGGAGTGGGGAAATAACTACTAGTTCCTCCTGTGAGGAGTGCAGAGTGCAAGGAAATACACCAGACTTCATATTTACACACTTTATTGAACTCTTCTGTGATGTTACAGGTAGAGCTCCCAGAGACTGGGAGCTGGAATCAGCAATCATGGCTATTCAGCAAACTACACTTATAGTTGTACTAAAATAAAACCCTGCAATACAATTACAATCATTTAATAACCATTAACAATATTGCAATGTAATGAATTGCAGTTTAAATAGCATGGAATTAATCTAGAGTGGGCTCAGCCCCTGGCTGGTGGTCAGAATATCACCAAAGAGCTCAGAATGGCCAGATCTGCGTGATCTGTGCATCCTGAGCTCCTCCAGGCCAGTGGGAGCTGAAGTCCCTCAATACCTGAGAAGCTCCATAGCATGGGGTGGAGTGAATAGTCTGGCATCCAGCCTGCCTTTCCTGAGGGCCAATAGGCATGCAGGGTATTTATAGGCAGGTGGTAGCACACAGAAATTCATACACCCCAAAAAGTAGTTTCCCATTTAGGTAGGAGCTAGAAAATACTTTTCAGCTCCATCCTAGATGTTGGAACACACTAACTTGGTTTGGAATAAGTTTCCAAGTGATAGGAAGGGTTATAACTATTGCAGACAGTACTGGGAGCTGGGTGTAGGGATACAATACTCTGTCTAGACATTACATCATTGCTCTTAATGCTGATTGGTTGACTCAGAGATCACCCCATATCACGTGCTCATCACATGCACACCAGTTCCTGATTGGCTAGAAATAACCATCATGAGTGTTCACAATGAGCTGAGCGAGCTAAGTGCATCTGTACCCACTTCTAGCACAATCTACCACTTTGCGCGATAAGTACACACTGTTTCACTGAGCTCCTCAAGCTCCAACTTGTGACAGTTAAATACAACCTGTTACACTACCGAAAACTTGCTTCAGTTAATATGCTTTCTACCGAAAATTTGTTTCAGTTTACATGCTTTTTATTTTTACTTTTAATATGGGTTTAGCATGAGTAATATGAACATCATGCCTGCAGAAGGAATAACCAGTATCACTTGTGGAGGCAATTTGGGTCAGCGCTTATGAAAATCTGTGAGCTTGTAAAAGAATGACACACATTTAGAGTGAAAGACATAACTTCTTATCTTGAATACTGGTACTTTGATACTCGTCAAACAAGTAAATTTTACCCTCATTTACTTTCCTACTTACGACACCATTTTTTCCTGATTCGGATAACGAAGATTCAGTACCATCACAAATTGAAAATATATTTAACCATTACAAAAAACTACTCCTTCCATGTCCGTAAACCCTTAAATTTGTTAAACACAATGTCCTAACCCATGTGAAACCAGTATAATAGCTAGCAATGACCCACCCAGTGCAATGGCAGATCCTCTGGGTCCAAATTCTTTCATTTTCATTTTCATGCAGTTTTCGGGGAAATTTAGACCAAATGATAGGTTGGCGCTATCTCCTCTGGGAAATCCACTCATAGGGAGCTATCAAGTGAGTGCTGGTTGTTAAAAAGACAGACAGACATACCCAGCATTGGCAGATCTAAGGGTCCAAATTATTTCATTTTCATGAAGTTTTTGGGAGAATTTTGACCAAATAATAGGTTGGTGGCCCCACCTTGACAATTGGCACCCCCTCCTCCTGGAAATCATTGATCCACCATTGCCCAGCTGAAGTTACTACTGATATACGAATGCATATGAATGGATACATAAAGTATTCCCAAACTGAAACAATTTGTTTCACTTTGGGTACAACTTTTTCGCTGTTTCATTTTGGGGACACTTTCAGTTTTGTTGGTTGAAAATTAACACTCCTTATTTTGATTATTATCATTGTTCACAAATGATTGAAGTTATATTTAATTTACACCTCTGTGTGTTTCCTCTTTAAAAATTATTAAAGAATTAAATATCATTCATGTGAGTTTTTGTAAAAGCTTGGAAACATTTTTAAATTTTTCAAGCGAAAAATGTAAAAATAAGCCTATTTTTCACCTACAGTTTTGAAACACAAATTTTATTTTCAATACTTTAATGTTTTTTTTTGATATTACCACACAAGTACTGTAAAAACACAACTTTTACTTTGAACACATTTATGTTTTTGGAATAGACCTCGTGAAATGTTTCAGTTTGTGGCAAGCTATTATAATCACGCAGGATGGACATGATTCCAGTGGTGTCAGCAGATTAAAAATCAGACCATTATTAAGGAAGTTATGGCCAAAATGTTTCAAGTGAAAAATTACAGGTAAAAGTATTTCAAGGTACAATGCTGACAATGGTAAGAAGGCTGGAGTGAACAACCTGTGATTTTTCACTTGAAATTATTTTGTCCATAACTTCCTTAATAATGGTCCAATTTTCAATCTGTTTGCACTGTTGGAATTGTCTCAATACCTTCTGTACAAATTACAGCCTTATGCCAAATTTTACAGAGTCTAAAACCTAGTGTATACCTTTTAAGTTATTCAAGTTCTACACTAGGTTATAGAGTGTGCAAAAATGGCTGGGAGGGCTATGAATTAGATAGATAAAACTGAGACAATTTCAGTGGTGTAGCAGATTGAAAATTGGACCATTATTAAGGAAGTTATGGGCAAAATCAATGTACAGTGACAGCCACAACAGATCTTGGTCTTCTTCTTTCTATAATTTACACGGGGCAATGCCTCAATTGGATCTGAGTAGATACAGGTATTCTGAGAGAATTTAAAATCAGTAGTCAGTGAGAATACCAAACAAAGAAGGAATTGCACAAATATTCATTTATTGGGTCTAGTCTACATGTTTCACGTTGGTTTGCTTCTTCAGGACTAAAAAATTTACTCTGTTTTCTCCTTTTATAGTTTAAACTATGCAAATTAGGCTTTTGAAACTGTGTAAATTTAGAAATTGGTGCCAATGATAGATTTAGTTGAAACTATGCAAATGAGGTTTGTCCAGAATGGGGTTTATAATTTTGACTTTAAAATTTGTTGAAAGTATGCAAATTAGCTAAGTTGATTCTTTCATAGTTTAAACTATTGTAGATTTAACTATTTTCAAGTAATTAAGATAAAATAGAGTTCTTTTGCTTCTTCTTTCTTCAGATTTGGTGATTGTCTATCAGATAATCCAGAAAATTGAGGGTATCTTCTGCTTGTGGTAGTTCATCATTTAGATCTAGTTGAGGTAGATCTGCACACAGTTCTGTACTTGCTTGGGTTGTAGGTACATCTTTTATTGGAATTTCAAAGAGTTCAAGTAGTTCTCTTGTAGAATTGTCTATTTCATTCAATTCAATGGTCTCTGAGGTGGGGATATCAGTTTGTGTAGATTCTGTGAAATTTGGCTCTTTTTCATCAATTAGGTCTAACCAGGATATGATTGGCTCTGATCTGGGGTCTGCTTGCACTGTAGTTTCTTCAAGTGGAATAATAGCTGGATCTGTTCTTAGATTGGACTTTTCAACTGGCTTTCTCATTCTTTTAGTTCTTCTTTTGGTACCTGAGAAATTGTCTTTTTTGTATAGTCTAGTTTTGTATGGGCACTTGGCTTCTTTCTTCTCTCTGTGATTTGAGATTACTTCAGAAATAGTCTTAAGAGGTGGCATCTCACTCTTCTCTCCTTTTTGTAGATTTCTGCAATTTATCTGGTGTAATACTGTCTTGAAGTGTTGGTTTAACAGTTCTTCTTTGGAGAAATATTTACAGCAGGTCCAACATTGTAGGGCACTTGGAGCATCTAATTCATGTTTTCTGTTGATGTGGTTCATTAATCCAGTCTTACTTTGGCAAATATAGTCACAATACATACAATTGTGTGTTTCTTTTGTAGATACTGCACTCGGATTCTCCATTTTCTTCTTAAATTTGCTAATTTCACTGTATTTGTTGAAGTTCTCTTGTAGAAATTGATTTTCTGGTCCTCTTGGTTACTGTTGCTAGGGAGATCTTGTGATGTCATAACATAACGTTATAAAGATGTTGTGGTTCTCAATGAATGTGGAGCTGTAGTACAACTGGTATTTCTTGTGAATGGGACTGCTCATTGCTTGTTTTAGTGATAAAAAGTCCAATTTTTGTAGATTCTGGATATCTGGAGGTTCTACCACTTGGTATTAAGGCCACTTGGTGTCATTGCATTTAGGAGAAATATCCAGGCTTCTTCCAATCTATTTCTTTTGTTTTTATCCAGTTCTTGGTTGATTATTTCCAATGTGTATTCTTTTTCTGTCAATTTATTGATTCCAAAATGCTGTGCCACAGGGTTCCTTGTGTGTTTCTGATAGTATCTAATTTGGCTCTCATGGCCTCTCATTTGTTGATTTATATTTTGTGAGCTTTCTCCAATATATTTCTTGCCACAACAGTTGCATGTGAGACAATATACACAGTTTTGGCTTTGGCAATTGAAGTTTCCTCTGATTTTTAGGGTAATGTTATCTGGGCTTGTAACTGTGTTGCTGTAGGTTATTCTGTCACAAGTAAGACATTGCTTCTTTCTAACATCTCTGCAGAGTACACATCTTTGTGTTTGTGGTTCCATCTTGTTGACTAGTCCTGTTACTAGAAAGTCTCTGAGGTTCCTGGATTTTTGATATACTGTTTGAATTTTTTCCAATGTGATGGCGTTCCTTCTCATTCTTGCTAATAGGTGTATATTTGTTGCAGTGATTTCCTTTATCCTTGGATTTGACGGATTAAAGGTTATTATGTATCTGATTCTACTATCTTCTTTTTTCTCTTTTGGCTGCAGAAGGTCCTCTCTGTTGATTGTTGTGATTCTCTCCACAGCAGTTCTTAAGATCTTTTCTGGATATTTTCTTTTCCTGAGTTTGGTTATTATGGATTTTGCCTCAGTGATGAAGTCCTCTTCTTTTGTACAAATTATTTTAGCTCTTACTAACAGACTGTAAGGAATGGAGTTTATCTGTTGTTTTGGGTGGCAAGAAGTGTAGAGTAGATACTGCTTGTTATCAGTTGGTTTGTGATAAACTTTGGTTTTCAATTTTCTGTCTTCTTTATACACAAAAGTATCTAGGAAGGGAAGTCCATATTCACTCACTTCTTTAGTAAATTTGATGGTTGGGTGGAAATTGTTCAATTTATTGGTGAATTCATCTAGTTCTGATAAAGTGTGGTTCCATACCATGAAGATATCATTGATGAAGCGGATCCATATTCTTGGTTTCTGTACTTGTTTCTCCAAAAATTCTTCTTCAAGTTCAGCCATAAAGATAATAGCATAATTTGGTGCACATCTAGTTCCCATAGCAGTTCCTGACACTTGTAGATAATATTTGTTGTTGAATTCAAAGTAGTTCATTTTCAAGATGTGTTCAAGTAGGTGTTGGCATAGAAGTATCTCACTGTCTGGGGCATTCTTCCTCTTCATGAATTTTATCACTTTCTGGATTCCTTCTTCATGTGGAATATTTGTATATAGTGCCATGACATCCACTGTGCAGAGATATTCTGATTCAGCTACTTCCATTTCCATGATCAGTTTCAAGAAGTGACTGGTGTCTTTCACATAGCTTTTGGCCAACTTAGAGTATTTTCTTAGAATTTCATCTACAAGAGGTGAAATAGTCTCTGTTAGGCTTCCAACACTGTTAATGATTGGTCTTCCAGGGTTGTTCTTCTTATGGATTTTGGGGAGTAAATATAGGTTGGCTGTCCTTGGATTGCTTCTAAATAGTATCTTGTGGAGGTCCTCATCGATCAAGTCATTGCTCAATGTCCAGTCTAGAGTTGTACTTACCTGTTTTATAAATTCCTTCCTTGTTTTATTGTAGTCTCCAAATCCATGTAGTGTTCTTTATTGGCTAGTTGTCTTTCACCTTCTTTGATGTAGTCTTCTTTATTTTGTATAACTATGGCTCCACCTTTGTCTGCTGGTTTTATGATGATGTTCTTATTGTTCTTCAGTGACTTCATTGCCTGTCTTTCCTTTTTAGATGTGTTGAATCTGGGTCTTGTCTTCTTGGCTAAATCTATTTTCATTTGATTGAGGACTGTTGTTTTAAATCTCACAATGTTAGGATCCATCTCATGGTCTTCAGGTTTGTATCCTTTGGAGGGTCTCAGTAATTTGTGTGGAGAGTCTTCTTCACTTGAATCGTCTTCTTCTGAGGTTGTTTCTTTTTGAGTCTGCTCTTTGTGGAGTTTGTGATGTAGTCTCAGTTTCCGTTCAAAAAGTAAGAAATCCTGCACTATTTTAGCTTCATGTTCTCTTGAAGGTGTTGGAATGAAATGTAGTCCTTTTTCAAGTAGTGTGAGTTCTCCTGGTTGTAGTTTGTATTTGTTGAGATTTAAAATTGAGGATTTCCTCTGGAAGCATCTCGTTCTCTTATTCTTTGTGGTAAGAGAGCTTGGTTGTTCTGATAAGATGATGTTGATAGTGTTTGTTCTTGATTCAGTTGTTGTTGAGGTTGAAGTGTCATTTGGTTGTTGAGTGGTCTGCGATCTTTCTTCTCTAAGTCTTCCTTTGTCTGGTTGATTACTTTCTCTTGTATGTTCCTGATAAAATTCCATTCTTCTTCAGTGGCTTGCTGGAGTGTAATTCTATTTTCTATGTTTGATATGTTTTCTGTTGCAGTACCTTGTACTGATTCCCAGTGTTTAAGGAGTAGTTTGGTGTAAGAGATGGCTGCTTCTGTGGTGATCTGGTCCCATTCTATTAGAAAGTCTATCTGTTTGCTGTCAGAGATTCTTGGGTTTACCTTTGGCCTTAAACCTCGTGGGGGATTTCTTGTTATTACTGCTTGTTGTAGAAGTTCAATGTGGTGTTCAGCTTTTATTGTGATCCTGGTTTGTTTTATTAAGACTGATAGTAGGGTGTTCAGTTCTGGCCTTAATTTGGTAATTGGATCTGGGGTTGGAAGAGTAGTGGTGCTTGTGGAAATATTCAGAAAGTGAACACTTTTGGCTTGGTTCAGTTTGTTAGCTGCTGTTGTCAGGAGTTCTCTGGTTGTATTGGTTGCCCTTTGAGTGGGAATTAGGTGATCAGATTATGTTGTAGTAATACTGGTGTTACTAGTGGTTTGACTGTAAAAGCCTTCATTCTTTGCCATGAGTTTTCTTCAGTTAGCTAGCTAAATGGGCAAAATGTTTTAAGTGAAAAATTACAGGTAAAAGTATTTCAAGGTATAATGCTAACAATGGTGAGAAGGCCGGAGGGAACAACTTCTGAATTTTCTCTTGATATTATTTTGTCCATAACTTCCTTAATAATGGCCCAATTTTCAATCTATTTGCACTGTTGGAATTGTCTTAATGCCTTCTGTACAAATCACAGCCTTTGAGCTGACACTAACTGGCAGTAGTGGTGACCATGGAATTCAATTTCCAGTTATTTTGTAAGTTATAATTAAATGGTAAGTAAAGTGCTACTAATGTTAATTATTACGTGTAACCTTTATCCCCAAAGCATGATTGTTAATGAAAATCATCTTTTTACTGGAACAAAAGATTTTCAAGTTTCCTTTTTTCCAAACAACAAGCTCTTATAGCACTAGGTAGTGAAACAAAATAAATCTACTTTTTCATAAATTTAATTTTTTTACCTCTAAATTAATTTAAAAGTCACAATGTTTTGACATTTAAGACACCTTTTACCTATGCTGAGAGGGTGATTTTCTCTGAGAGGAAACCCACGTACACGGGCCAAAGTAATACCTGCCACACATTTTGTCACTAAGTGACACTTATGCACCTTGCCTTACGACACATGTTACCTAAATAAACCAACTATGTGGAGTTCATTTATGACATAAATATACAGTTAAAAGAAATGTAAGTACTGATTTTTGGTTATTTTTACCTTGTATTGAAGTCACTCAAAACAGCTAAATTCTGATTTTCAATGGTAAAAATCCACATGAAATATTAGTCATACAAGGCAATCCCTTTGCACACACACAGACAGACATCCAGACAGCAGACTAGTAACGTTTCAGACAGCTACTCTAATTATAACTATGTATTCTGTCACTTTGAAGTTGACTCATAATCCATAATTTTAACCACATTTAACCACATGAGCCTTTTGGTGGGTCAGGCTCTGTTGCTGTCTCTGTCCCTATTGTCCCTATTTTCTTTGCTTTGCCTCTGTATTTTATGGCTCATTCCAGAGTACTATAAGGCAACTTTTTGTTACCTTCTTGTTATAGGCCATTGTCTCCCAGTACAAGGAAGGCACTTGTGTTCAAGAAATCTGAGCATTCGTCGAGGTACTTTATGTTACAACAACTAGCTGGAGTTGATTCAATAAATATTATTTGACTAAATCAATGACCAGCATGTTGTTTGACTATTTTGAATTGAATTGAATTAAATTGTTTATTTATCCTCTTCATACATATAAAATTCACTGGTTGTAATAACGTAACATAAGCAACAGTAATTAGATCTACAATTTAAGAGGAAAGGATTTACCCAAAGTCATGTATGATTGTGCGATGAACGCCGGGTTTCCTCAAAAAGACAAAATAGTTGGAACAGTAACAAATTAAAGCAATCAAATCTTACACTTAGGATGCAAATATTTTACAATGTGTGATGTTTGCGAACACTTTCTACTCTATTAATAGATAGAATGTTTTAACAATGTTTGTCAACAAAGAAATTTTACTTTTATACAGTTAATTTTTACGAGTGAAATCCAACAAGGACAGTAAAGAATATGCTCAAATATATACGTAACCCCGCTTTCATGATTACGGGGCTACATATTTTAAAAACGTTAGTCACCTTGATAACCCCTATAAAATTCACTTTAGTTGGCCTTTCTATTATGGTCCTTGCAAGCTGATTAGGCAGCAATACATTTCACATGCTAACTGTTTCGTGTCTGAACCACTATCTTTATTTTGCAATTGGTATCGTTTTAAATTTGAGAATTTTTCGCAGGTTAGTTGAAATAAAAACAAAAGGATTAATGATGGAATTGAGTGGTACCACAAAAACTGTCATCCATATCACCAGATCTATTGGATATTCTGGTGAAACCATTGTTATGATGTAGATAGTATTTGCTGGAAACCAACAGAGGACATTGGAAAAGGTTACAACAATAAGTTGCAAAAGAGGAGAAATTTTGGAACTTTCTTTCTTTGTGTTTTTTCCTAGCTTTCCCTGAGTTTTATTAAACCTCTTAAAAAGAACAATGTGGAAAACTGTAATAATTAAAGAAGTTATACATTGACTGCAAATAACAGACCAAACCAAAATTCTTATTGTGAAGACAGAATTAGTTGGATCAATAAAAGGAAGACACAAGTTTGTTGGCAAAGTTTCTTCTTTGAGCCTCAAGGACAATAATGCTACTAAAGTCAACAAAAAGGATAAAATAAAAATAGCAATAGCATGTCCAAAGACATGCCTGATATTTTTGAATGTGGTATGTAGAGGATTTATCACAATCATTAGTCTTGAGAAAGCTAACAGTGTAAGGACAAGTTGATTCACAACTGTGAAATACAACAAAATGCCAAATGCTAAAATGCAAATTGGACCAGATCTCCATTGTACTGCATTCAGGATAAATTCTCCCTTGAATGCAGCATCAGAGATCCAAATTATTCCCAAATACATACCACAAAAAATATCACTGATATTAACAAGAACAACACATGCAATATATGCTTTTTTTGACCTTACCATCAAATGAAAAGCAACAGAACTTCCATTGATAACAATGATTAGAATGGATATTGCAATAAAAGATAATCGCATCATAGAATTTGGTAAAAGATTGTCACAGGAAATGTACCAGAACATGGCAGCTGTACATTGTGATTGTACAGCTGCTAGACAGCAAAATCTGTAATCATTTGTATGAATTAGATCAATATTGATACCTTGAAATAAATGTTGATCCAAGTATTTTGTGGAAGTATTTTTCAATATGAATAGATTCAAGAAGGATGTGCCCATTATGATATTACTATGTAAGTTTGTTAGAAAATTATTTGACAAGTCTAAAATTTTTAAATCATTTAGATTGAAAAAAGCATGACTCTCAACAGCAGTTATAAAATTGCTAGGAAGAATAATTGATTTGACAAAATATAATGCCACAAAACAGTGTCTTTTAATACCATGTACATGGTTGTGACTCAAATCTAATAAGACAATGAATTCAGATGTAAAAATATGACATACTTTAGAGATATTATTATGTTTTAGGGTTACATATTTAGCCTTGCTGAATGTTGCCATAATACTTTCTGGGTTAAACAAATTTGAAAAAGACATTAAAACTGATATGTAGGGATAAAATTTAGTATTAAAGGAGTAATGATCAAAGCTTAAGCATTCTATTGCCAAAGCTAAACAAATACATTTGACTGGGCAATTGTGGTGTTTCAATTCACATAAATACTCATCATCACCTTGAGGGCAATCTATCATATCATCACAGGTATTGCCTAGATGTAAAAATTTGTGCTGTTCACCTTTGCATTTGAACATATTAGAACAGATTTCAGTTTTACAAATTGGGATGTATGTTTCATCTTCTCCAGTTGAGCAATCCCATTTACCATCACACACATATGCCCATGGAATGCAGTAAGATATTACACATTTGAACATCATGTTACATTCAAAATGTTTACAATTCTGTAAGTGAGCACCATTTGAACATGGTTGGATTCTGCCAAAAAGGTTAATTCTGTAGGTACAAATATGTGAAATATTGAAACATTTTGAATGTCCTTGTTTGCAAGGAAACTCATATGGTCTTCTACAAGTCCTGACTAGATCATATTTCAAGAGAGATAAGAGGATTTCTTCATCTTCAGCTGAATTTGGACAATCTATTACCATATCATTCTTGAGTGCAATATCAATAGTATTGTTATCACTGCATGAAAAGTTTGCTGTCTTTAGTTTGTCACTTTGATATTTAGGTGTTACATACTTGTGACAAGATCCTTTTGAACTAAAATATAATGTACTGCATGTGGTTTTGT